>LS485990.1:712423-726183 GCA_900490705.1 Pristionchus arcanus
GGGGGGGTCTCCCCCTATTCCACTTCTCCCTCTCCCTCATTTCTCCTCATTCGGCGTACCCCCTCTTCGCTGTAACTACCATACTTTTCCGTACTGTTTTTTGAGACGAATAATTTATTCTAGAGATACATATTATCCGTCACACATCGCAAATGTCTATTAGGCATATTAGTTTTCTAAGTATTCTTCCATTTTTTACTCGCTAAGTAATTGGTTTTACCAATCTCTCGCCTTTTTATATCGATCTGTCGAATAAATTTCTGATCTTCCATACACTTTATCAATACATCAATTACATCTCAGCGAGATTCTTCTTTGCTTCTTCAATATTCATCATCTCCATTACACTCGATCACTCTCTTCAGATAATCACGAGCCTCAATAAATGCAGTTCAATAGTATCAATATTGGTCCATTTACCTTCTCTTTGTCTCCCTTGCCCAGATATGCCTAGAGAAAAAAGGAAGGGCATGCAATTTGGCTCTGATTGGGCTGACCGTAATTTAAAATGATGTGAAAGGAGGAGTTCGACCCCATTTCACACTCATCTTCCCTTGGCACCTCCTAATGTCCTCTGGTTTTCCTATCATGCAATTCATCTAATGAATGGCAAACCATCTCTCTTTTCACTTCCGTTGGTCTACAAAAAGTGAGCTATGCAAACTGTCGCATCTTTTTCTCATGCAAAGTGGTAGCCCCTCTTCTTCCCTCTCTGTTCCATTCAATGGAACGCCCTTTCAGCTGTGAAGAGTCGCTGATTTATACTGCAGATAGTTGTCAATTCTCGTTTTGATGAGAACTGAACTGTCCCTTCTCTGGAGCCAATCAAATTTCTGCAAATCTCGATCACTTCAATAACGCCCTATAACTTTTTTAACATTTCAAAGAGCTTTATTTCAATCACTTATTTCTGAAATCCCATTTCTGAAACTCTCAATTACGTCACATTATACCAAAGTACTTCATATCTCAGTGACATTTTTGAAAGCTTCAACTTTCAATCACTTATTATTGAGAATGTAATTGTCCCTCACAATCACTTTGGTTTCACTTTCGATCCCCCCGTGCCATTCGACCTTTCATGGAACTTTCACCCCATCATCCACAATTCTCTCCCTCTTCTTTCCCTTTCCCTCCCTCCCTCCCTTCCTGCTCTCCTCCTCTTCACCTTGATTGCACCTTATCCTGTCGCCCTCTCGATTATTGAAATTATGACTTGCTTACATCATTTTTTATAAGTCTTATCATAATGAATGAATAGTAAATTATCTCTCAGATGCGAATACGGAATCTTCTGTTACTGTTCCTTGCGATCTCTTCATCACTCGCAGAGATGAAACGTCTCTGTGTCTGCGGGTTTGTTCTTTGCATTCTCATCTCAGATGGAAATAAATTCACGACTTCATAAGTCAGTAATCACCCCTGTAAGATGATGCATCTCCTTCCCTACAATGAATAGCTCATTACAGTACTCGTCGCATTCCCTGTGATTGCCCACCAGAGCAGACGAACAAACTGAACAATCTACGCAATCGAGTCTTCAGTGAGTTATCCCATCAATCTCCCTCATCACAGCTCATTCTAAACGAGTAATCATCCTTCATCTTTCCTTCCTATCGATCCCCCCTCATCCATAACTGGGCGCACCCTCTTTTTCATCTCGTTCTCACTCATTTCTGTTCGTCCTCACCGCTTTTTCTCTGCTCTTACGACACTCTTTGATTGCTGCCAACACAATTGGGGACAAGGATTGCACAATCACACTCCTAAATTCGCTGTGTACCTAAATAGTGGGATGATAGGATGAAGAGATTGCCTCTTCATTCTGCTCTCTCGTTACCATTGAGGGACTGCATAGAATGAAGAGACTGATTCTTCATCCTGATAGATCCACGATGACTCAAATGACCGTAATGCCATCTCAGGAGCCTTCTCCGTTCCATCAGCCCCCGCTCCGAAGCCAATTCAACCGCAGTATTTTGTTCTGTCCAGAAACGTCCAATCAACTCCGTACGGTAAGCAGAATCATTTTTCGCTTCAAAATTTCGAGTTCCTGAATTCAGTTCCCAGCTACAACATCGATCAACCGATTGGCTACGTGCTCACTACATCCGCTGCTGAGGTTGATCAAATTAAAATAGATCAATAATCATCATGACAGGCATTCTATCTCGACGCAACAACCGGCCAACTTGTACCCACCACTCGACCAAGACCATTTCAACTGCAGAATCCAGTACCCAATCCGACCATATCTGTATTTTTTTTTGCTGAAATTTGAAGCTATTTTATATTAGTGAATGAAGCACTGAAGAAAGCGTTACTTTGCAGCAACCTCCCTCATTTCCTCAACAATACCAGCAGTATCAACCACAGTCGATTCCCTCTCAACCTCCTCTCACGACCGCATCTCGACAGTCGTTTCTCGTCAGTGGAGGGGTATCGCAGGTGCGAACAATTTAATTAATTATTAATATAATTAAATCTAGACGGCGTTTCGTCCAGCCCGTATGATTCCTCCAGCTCCTCCGACCATCGCTCTTTACAGGAGCAATCCTGGTTCGTAAGAACTTATTCAACACTAATTGGTACATTAGTATCATCATCTTCAGGTGTTCCATCATTCTCGATTCCACCTCAAGGCCTACAGGTTCCTACACCTTACTACCCTCCTCACCCACCTCCAATTCAGTATAGACAGATCCAGTCTCAGCAGGTTTCATACAATTGTCGTATTCCATTCTTTGCTTCCAATTCTAACATTTTCTCAATTGGGTATCGGTCTAATCCTTGTCTCAGTCTCATCCGTCCGTTATTGGGTTGTCCGAACCTAATTTGGTTCCCGTCTCTCAACTAACTCGAGTCGTCAAACAACGTCATGCGAAGAAGTTTACTCTCGAGAAGCCACGGGTACTGTTTCTTCGTTTATTCATTCCTTTATGGTTCTCGTTCATCCTTGGGGCACATTTGGGTACACTACTTACTTAACTCTACGTTGTCCGTTCCAATCACTGTTCGCGTATACTCGATTGGCTAATGCTTGCGAGAGGGAAAAGGAGAGGCAGACTACTGTTGCCATTATGATCGAAGGGGATGACCTGACTCTCACCGCGACATAAGACATTATTTACTCAAGTCTCATGTAGTGTGCTTTTTGAATGATGATTTTCTTCCATGCACCAGGGTTTCTTTTGGACATTTCTCCCCAGTTTATACCAGCAGCTGTTTCCCACCGGGAATGATCACTAAAACAAGGAAAGAATCACAATGGGGATGGGTATCATCTCCTAGACTTTCCCGTGTTTTACGAGTTCATTCATTGCCTAGAGAGGGAGCATTACACAGGAAGGGGTCACCACTTCCGTCTCTCGAACCATTTCCTTTCTTGTTCAGTGAGATACACATCTCGAATGATGGGAACAATGGTGGGCCAAACACCATACAAAAACGGTTGTTGGTGGTGGATGTAACGTGAAAATGATGCGAAAAGGATGGGATATAGCAGATAATTTACAGCCTGGAGACGTGGAGGATTTCTCCTTTGTCGATACGGGCAATGGTATCGCCGTAGAAGAGAATGATATCGATAGAAAGTATAAGGTAGGAAGAAATGCGAATTGATAAACTGATAAACTATCATCATTGTAGTCCTTCATGGCTGGTTCTCCTCCCTCTGCTTCAATCGGAGAACCGGCAGAGATCGTGAGGACGAAACCAAGGAGTCTTCTGGAGACTCTCCCTCCTGGATTGATTGCCAAGGTGATTTACGAAATTTACTAATGCTAATATAACACCTTATTACCTCCACTTTATTAATTGTCACTTTTCGGTCTCGTTGCGCCTCGGGCGTAGAAAAATTATTATTATTATTATTATTATTATAAACCATGTGATTTTTCTAGAGTAGCTGCTTTCCATAGGTAAAGTCTAGGAGTAGAATCACAATATTCAATAGAATACTGAGCTGGAAGATAATAACACACACTTCTTCCAGGTAGCAAACAAGATTGCATCTAAACTTCCTCCTCCGAAGTTCTCCTTCTCAATAACTCCATCGAAATCAAGCCCAAGCTTCCACTAAACTTATCGACGATTTCTCCTTGTTGTAGGAACATATTTATGATCCCCTTTCATTCAACAGTCAAACGTGTGTTTCTGTACAGGTCTCTCCATACCTTCAGTTCAATGGCACTTTTGATGCTGATTATTTATTTGTTAGAATTATATAAACAATTTGAAAATACTGTGCTATTCAACATCATCACCATACGATCATCGGAGTATTTTCCATGCAATCGTTTCTAAGTTCGGTATCAAGTAATGCGTATTTTGGGGTAGCGTTCACGTTCTTTTGAGTGGTCAGATAATGGCTAGGTTCACGAGAAGTTTGATAGCTGTTGGCCTGCTAGGTTTATAAGCGTCACGAGTTCGTCTGAACAGGGAAACAACTTTGACTTTCGAATAAAACTTTATCTATCCTTTTCTCTTTCAGCCCACTTTCCATCTTACCATGCGATCCCGATCATGATCTGCTTATTCTCTGCGTTTTCTCCTTGAACACTTTCTTAGTCATTCTTGGCCAATGGTAAAATAGTTATGAAATAATTTCTTAGCAAGATGACTCCTACAGCAATCCTTCTTCTCCTCGCTATTCTTCATTGCGCCCTCTCACAGGTCTCTTAATCATTTGACGCAGACATTTCATTTCCTTTCGCAGCCCTTCTTTTCTGATTCACCTTCATCTTCAATGAGGAGAGAACCGACAGAGATAGTGAATTCGAAACCACGAAGTTTGCTAGAAACCCTCCCTCCTGGACTCATTGCAAAGGTAAATCAGTGAAAAATTGCAAAAACCCCTCAAAATTTTCAAAATTCGTTCAGATGATGAAGAAGATTATGGCAAAACTTCCTCCACCCAAGTTCACATTCTCCATTAAACCGTCCAAATCAAAGCACAGTTCGAGTGAACACGAAAGGAAGGCTCCCATATTGTAGAAGTAGAATACGATTTCCTCGTCCTGATATCGTGCCCTTAGCCTGTTCTCCCATTTTGTTAAATGTCCCCTTCAATGATGAATATTTATTTAATCTTGCTCAATAAAAAATAGATTGGAAGTTGAATATTGAAAATAGTGCTGATTACAGGGGAATACTGGTAAAATTAGGCAAGAAAGAGAGCATTCTCTCGTGAATTGATGGAATTTAGAGAGAATCAGGGGTACAATGAACTAATTGAATTGAAGCGAAACTACAGGGATCGATTGAATCTAGCTGGATGTTGGATCATTACAGAAATCATGAGTGACTGCAGGCTAGATCAGGGAAAATCCCTCTCGCTCGAAGAAAGAGGGAGATAGATAGAGATGGGAGCGAGGGAACTAATCTCTGATCTGGCCTGGATGGATCTTCTCTCATCTCAGAAGAGATGATGATCGACATCGAATTTGTGGGCCTTCTCTGCCTGGGGCTTCTCAGCGAACGACTGAATGAATGCAGTATTAGAGAAATTACAGATTTTATTGGTTGAACTTGCGAAACGAGTAAAATGTAAAAAAAAAGGTATAGTCGTCCAGTTATTCAAGGTAGCGTACTGCTAGGCCAGTGATTATTCCCGTCCCGAAGATGAAATGAATGATCTCACTAACTATCCCCATTCCTCACCTTCTGCTGAGACTCTGCGAACTTCCTTGCCTGCTCCTGGGCGAATTTTTCTCTGTACTGAGCGAACTCATCGACGTACGATTCACCAGAAGTGAATGCGAACTGCAAAGTGAAAAGTAGTCAATGAATTCCCCTCTCTCTGGTGTCCGCCTACAAGTTGGAATCAAGCACTTCTCACAAATCAAGCTTGGTTGCAGCTTGAGTGGAAATGCTTGATTCCAACTTGTGGGTGTACACCATAGCACCTCCATACCCGACGGGCATCTTCTTCATCCCTCGCTGCTCCTGCAGCTGCAGCCTTTCTCGCCTTCTCCGCTCGAAGCAGCTGCTATTCAAGAATTTGTAATTGATCATTCCCTTCTCAATAGTAGGCTCTGTTATGCTTGGCAGACCATTCATCACTTCTTCCTTGTCTCAGAAAAGAAAAGAAAAAAACTAACCGCCTGCTGGTGTCTTCTGGCCTCAGAGCGGTCCAGATACTTCTGGAGATACTGCAAGAGGGAAGGATTCTGAGCGTGTCAATCGATCAGCACTCAAGACTAAGCCCATTATTGGATACTAAGACGTGGAAACATTTGGTAAGAAGGAATGAGTAAGATAATTTACAAATTCTCCCACTATGTCGAACGAGCACTGGCCAGAATCGCATGATTCGGCTGTGGAGAAGGTGACGAAGACCGAGAGAGCAGTGAGGATGAGGAGAGACTTGATCATGATGATGACTGAAGAATGGATATGATTATAAGGTTGAAGGAAGACTGAGGACCCATATAAATCAATTTGGAATCGTATATGCAATTCGAGAGTAGGGAAGTGTCAATGAAAGGGTGATAAAAACATTCTAAGATGATCGGAGGAAGTTCTGAAGGCTTCTACGATTCTCTCTGAAATAAAGGGAATTTATAGGCAGCATATGGCCTTTCATAATTCATTTTCTTCCCCGTTGACTTCTGAACGATGGCTCATAATTCAGTCCGTCATGCGGGATATTCTCCCCTCGTCTCTCCATTACCACGCATTCTTACACTGTTTCCACTCGCGAGATCAAGCTTCGTCTCTCCTTTTCCCCTTCTCTCTCACTCCCATTATCGATACGGAGCTTCTTCGAGGAATGAGAAGCTGAGTGGGATGTGAATTATGATGGGCTGAGAAAGAGAAGAGTGAAAGCAGGTGACTCGGATATTACTTCTTCCGCCTTGAATCTACTGTAGTCATGTGATGACTTCGATTATGAGCCCACTTTATGGAATACAAGGCTCCTAAACGAGTCCTAAATGCTATGCAATAAAATCGATTGTCTTCGATTATTCCACTTCATCCTCCATACTACCGTAAGTGTATCAATGCTTCCACTCCTCTTGCTCGTAGAATGAGCGAAGGAATGGGATAATATCACTCCCCATTACACCAAGGAAAAGTGATCAAATGAAGCGACAAATGGCTTGTTTTATGTAGTGGATTCTCCTTCAAAACGACCGATTTCTTCATTCAGGAGAAGAAAATGAGAAAGAGGAAGAAAGGGAAAATTGGATCTTGCCTACTCACAGTTTTTTCCTCTTCATTTTTCCTTTCCTTCTCTAATTCATTCGCATACTTTCACTTGTACAGTTCGATTTGCTTCGTTTCTTCACTCTCCATTTCATCTCAATTCTCACTATCGCGTCACTTCTTTTGTTTTTTTGGCTTCACCAACGGGCAAAAATCGGCTAGTGCATCGATCGTATTGCACTCTTACACAATTTCCGTCCACTTTGACTCAGAATGGGCGAGGGTGGTCATTATTTTGTCACCTTTCCCCCTCTCTCTCAATTGTTTGTTGTCCCATTTGATCGTCTCAATTACCTCCAATCTCCTTGTTTCTCTGTTGTGTCCCCATCCCCTTCTTATTCTTCTTCTTCTTCATTCATTCGATTACTCGAAAGGGAACAAATCTCTCGCTGAATAAGAAGAGGAAGCAGTGCAGTTCACTCAAAAACTCTTCGGGTACACGGTTCATCCCTCGATCTTTTCCCTTCTCTTTTCTCTTACTTGAGTTGATCGATCCATATCATCTATCAATTTGTTTGTTCCCTTGGGATGGAAGAACACACAAATCAGCCGGGGGTTAAATTGCCTTACACTGTCAATCCGAGCGAGAGAGGAATAGAGCTTTTCCGAGATTTCGTAGTTTCCATTACTCAAATCAAATCAATTTTTAGATTGTTACTCACTCTTTGGTATCAGCATGAACTCTCTCATGCAGTAGTAACACAAACATGATATATCGTATTCTTCCCTTTCCTCTCTCAATTCCCTCTTATCTCTCTCCTTCCTTCAATCACTCCCACTGACTTCTCAGTACTCATTCAATCTCACTTATAAGCACTGACTCACCTCCAATCTTGAGTGTTCCCGTGAGAGTTCGTGATACACTTTCGACCAGTCGAATAACACCCAGTCATTCTTTCCCCTTTCTAATCCGCTTTTGAGATTTGTCGTAACTTCTTTGTATTGCCACTGAGCCTCCATTCATCTCAGCCTTCACATTCTATCGAATTCAACTTATTCATCCATTCTAGGATGATTCGACCAACGATCGTCCTTCTAGTGGCAATTGCGCACTGCGCACTCTCGCAGGTTAATTTTAGGCCCAATTTACTAAATCTAATATTTTCTGACTCTTGAGGTGGCTCGCGGGCCCTGTCACATTCAGAGTCACAACCTGGCGTGCACCAGAAATGGTTAGCTTCGTTCATTGCATTTCTAATAGATTTTGATCAACACATAAAAATTTGCCATGACCGATTATTGTCTCTAATTTGAGGTTATTACGAGATGACTCAGTGCACTTCTCGTGATTGCTTCTGTGTATCTGCCAATAGTGGACTCATCGCTGAAGAGACGAGAACGGGAGATGGAAAGAAGGTTCCCACTTGCTCCAGTGAGTCAATGAAATACTTTACTGAAGGGCGTAATGAACATTTTTACCTGCCTGTACAGTGCCTTCTTATTTCAATGCATTTAGATAAGTGATTTTCGAAACGTTTTTTTTAAAAGTCTGTTCCATTCAGAGTGTCATCTCTTCCTTCGTGAGATCTTCTCCTCCGGTCTCTCCCTTTCCTCCACTGCATACGTTCCCGTGTGTGACAATAAGTCTGGTGAGTTACACTATTCACTAATCATTGTAAACTATCGATCAATGGTCTCCTTTCAGGTGAATTCAAGCCTATTCAGTGTCATCCTGCCCGTAAGGAGTGCTGGTGTGTAGAGACGAAGACTGGAGAGGAAATCAAGTGAGAAACACAATTATTTAGTTTCGACCTTACTCTAAAAATAGTTGGATTTGATTGCAACGCATCCGCAATTAAGGGGCTCTCGCAAGTCAACTGCCAACAATGACATTCTTCAGTGTGCTCCTTCAACCGGAGGTTCCATCACATTTCAAATTGCTGGAAAAATCGAAAATATTTAGGCAAGGGCGGTCGTTTCCCTACTGCTCTCAATGGGAAGAAGATTGAGTATCCCGTGGCTAAGGAAACCTGCAAGAAGGCCGTCGATAGAGGACAAACTTGCCGTGGAAAGAAAGCACAAGTCATGGTAAGATATTTTCCTCATACTGTATCTAATTTTAAATCAATTGAAATACTGAGAATAACGACATAAAAATGAAATTAATCAAAATTCAGTACTACTTCGACACTACTCACGCTGATTGCTTCGCTTTCGAGTATCTCGGATGCGGTGGAAACGAGAATAGATATGCGAGCAAGAAAGACTGTCATTCAACCTGCAATCTCAGTCAGTTTATTCACATTTTTAGCTGTCTTGCGATTATGAAAACACTATTCATAATATATCCTTTGCAGTGGACATGTTCTCGTGTGCTGGACTCGTTGAAGCGAAGGGACAGTGCAGAGCTGGAGATGTAAGATAGCTTATTGTGCTTGTCCCGTAATGTGTCTCTTTCTTGTGTTTAGATGCAGATGGCAAGATATAACCGGATTTAATATAGAATCCATCATGTTTTCCCACAAATAGCTCAAAATTTCGGTTGTCTATTGAAATTGTGGCATGAAGAACGCCTGCTATTACAAGAACCATTTTAGAACTTCCCTCCCCCTCCTCCTCCTCCTCCTCCCGGTCAGACTGCCAAGCCCACGGAGAAGCCCAAGCCAGACTGCCCCGAGGGATACAGGTAAGCTTTTTTATTTCATCATCTCATTCTACAGTTTTCGAGAAAAAAATCACAGACTAATCAAAATAAGTACAGGACTAAGACTAAGTAGACTAAGTACAGGCAATTCTGAATGAATACGATGATAATCGTTCAGATGCCAGATGGGAGCATTCATGGGCTTCTGCTGTAATATCGAAGTAGAAGGTCAGTTCTTATTATCTGACACTTTGTGATATCGGAAGTAATCAGAGTGAAGCAAGCATGTTCTTCAGATTTCTACAACAAGGAGTACAATCCGACATGCCCTAATGGATCGAAGCCGCATAAGGATAATAATGGAGACTGGGATGAGACCAGACTAGGTGAGAATACACTTTACGTCTTGCTTAATCATTTCTTTCAATAGATTGGGAGTGGCTAAGTAATTCATTATCTTCTTCTAGGTACCAACTGCGCTCACAACTTCTGTCCTTCGAACAAGAAGTGTCAACAGGGAGCTCTTTTCGCATTCTGTTGTTGATCTTTGATCTTTACTCATCTTGCCTCTCGATACTGTACATTCTCCCCTTTAGGCATTGGTACGAGTTTCCCTTCCCCTTGAATTCAAACATTTCCATTGACCGGTTGCAATTTCCTCCCATAATAACATTTTGAATGTACAGATCTTGCCAAGATAAAAATCATTCAGTTTGCTCATCCTCGAGGTTCGAATAAATAAATAACATTTTATTAAGCATTCGAATTGCTTATTCACAATTAGCTCTCAATCAAAACCTAAAACTCTCAGGTGCATAGAGGAAAGACAATTATTGAGTGAATGAAGAAACAATGAATCAATCAATAAAATACTAGTAAAACTAGATGATCGATAACAAAATTCCTTACTCACAATACAATATTAATTATGATAAATAAATATTATCACAATAAACTTAAATTGAGCATTATTTGAGTGCGGTGAGGGACTCGAGGTGGGCGTGCGTGGCGTGTGTGGTGTGCTTGCGTGGTGTAGAGATGGCGGTGCATGGAGTGTGTGGAGTGCGTCGACGATTACTATTGGTGTATGTGTGTGTATGTGTGGGTGGGTGTGTGATGTGTCTATCGGTGCGTGTGCAATCTAGTGCTGGTGCATGAATTGGGTGTGGACTAGCGCTAGCTATTGGCTACGGTATCGCTTCGTAGACTATTGGTTGGTGGTGTGGAGGATTGGGAAACCGCAGACTACCGTAATGCAGAGGCACACTAGGAGGGTGATAGAGGGAAGGGAGCTGAGAGAAAGACTTGAAAGAGAAGCTTAGGCAAGAAACCGAGGATGATCGGGCACTGAACACCGGCGGGCCGTATCTACTAATTACGATGAGTAAGAAGATGAAGACGGCACGTGAAATGGGGGGAAGGGATACGGTAGAAATCAATCGATAACAGTCTTAATTCTCCTTCTTCTCATCATCGACAAGCGCCTTCCTCACACGATGACGACGTCGGAGACAGCAAACTCCCTGGAAATGGATACGGTAGATCGATCGATGACTACCGTAATCCTCTCTCTTCCACTCGGGACTCACCTGCATGCACTGGGCGTAGCCTGAATTGCAAGCGCAGCTGTTACCTCCGGACATTTGATTGCACATCATGATGGTAGGAGGCTGCACGTATTGCTGTAAGAGAACCGGAAATTAGCAGAGCCGTGAATTTTCAAAGCCGGGGCCGGCAAGTAGATACCTGGTACTGCTGGATGCACTGCGGGGCGCACGACGGCTGGCACTGAGGAACGCACTGCATCGACGGCTGAGCCTGCGAAGCCGGGAATTAGGAACTTGGGCGGGACCGGGAAATATCAGGGACGGAAAATAGGACTTACTCCGCAAGATCCTCCGCACATGGACGGCGCCTGCTGAACGACGATCACCTGTAGTAGAGAGTATTGAATAACTTCTACCGTACTCCTACCGTACCTGCTGGTTGTTGCAGCTCTGCTGGCACGAGTTGGTGCATGCAGACTGGCAGGCCGAGCTGCCTCCGCACGACGACTGGCATGATGGAGCGCAAGCCTGCACGCACACGGCCTGAAGAGAAACGTCGCCCATGCACACGCAATGGAGAAATCTACTAGAATATCTATTTAGTAAATCGCACCTGCTGCTGGTTGCACTGCGGGGTGCACGAGGGCTGGCAGGCGGGCACGCACTGAGAGGAGGGAGCTTGCTGAAAAGGATCATAGTCATTTATCGAGCGACTAGGGTCTGTCGAGAAATGTAATGTCCGTACGAACAAATCTGCTGTCATTGTACAGATTCACAGTGGATCACAATGGGTCAGGATGAGTTATTGATAATCTGGGATTCATGTTCTTCCTCACCTGAACAACTACCACTGGCTGCTGCTGTCCGCAGGATTGTTGGCAGGAGGGAACACAGGCCTGGACGCATTGAGAGTTGCCCGAGCACGAGGTATCGCATGAGGACTGGCACGAGGTTGAGCACAGCTGCACCTACAGATGGAATGGTGTCATGGGATGGACTACGGTAGTTCGCTGGGTCACGAACCTGCTGGTTGCAGCCGGAGCTGCAGGATGGCTGGCAGGCAGGGGCGCAGGAAGAGCCGGAGCTGGGAGGCTGGACGACGACGACGGAGGCCTGAGTCTGCTGGACGCACGATGATTCGCACGACGGAAGGCAAGCCTGGTGAGGACGAGGATTACCATTTTTACAGATTCTGTTGAAATTTCGACAACG
Organism: Pristionchus arcanus; assembly: GCA_900490705.1. Classification (NCBI taxonomy): domain Eukaryota; kingdom Metazoa; phylum Nematoda; class Chromadorea; order Rhabditida; family Neodiplogasteridae; genus Pristionchus; species Pristionchus arcanus. Next base: position 724,976 of record LS485990.1, read on the forward strand.
GAAGAAATTTTGTGGTGTGGTAGAGGGGAAACGTCGGCATACCTGGACGCAGGCGGCGTTCGAGCTGCACGACGACTGGCACGACGGCTCACAGGCAGCCGAGCAGATCTGCAAGTGTGGTGGTGAGATGAGGACGACGATTACAAAATATATAATTCTGTTCAACTTTTCAATGCGTGTGATCAATTAGTAAACGTCGCCGTACCTGCTGCTGCTGGGCGCACTGGGGAGTGCACGAGGGCTGGCACGAGGGGGCGCACTGCTGCTGCTGAGGAGCCGACTGAGTCTCGATGGTCACAACGATCTGAAAGGATGCGGGGTCAGAGGGTTGAGTGGGAAAGTGGGCGGAGTTTGCGTACCTGCTGCTGGGCTTGCTGCACGCAGCCGGAGTCGCACATCGGTTGGCAGGCGGCGGGGCACGCGTTCTGGACGCAGGAGGAATCACATCTGCAATGGAGAATACTCAAGAATGTCTATGATGTAACTTGCAATTTTATTCGCAAAAATGAAATAAATACTAACGAAGGCATGCAGGAGCTGACGCACTGCTGCTGAGGCTGAGCGACAACGACCACCTGTGGAAAGATCAAAGATCAATCTTAGTTCGTTATCTCCTAAAGATCAAAGATCATACCTGTTGCTGTGCCTGTTGGACGCAGCTATTGCTGCACATCGGCTGACAGGCAGCGGGGCAAGCCTGCTGGATGCATGAGGAGGAGCATCTGTAATATTTGAATGATAATTTTTCATCTTTTGAGAAACGTCGCCCGCACTCGGTGCACCATCACCACACTACACGACACTTACGAGGGCATGCACGACGGTGCGCACTGAGCCTGAGGAGGAGCTTGGACGACGATGATCTGGGGCTGCTGCTGAAATGTTTCTTGTTCGAATTTTGACAGGCGACGATTGGTAAATATCGGCGCGTTGTGTATTGGGCACACGCTCACGTTCTGGTTGCAGTTGCAGTTGGCGGATCCGCAGCACGAGACTTGCTGCTGGCACTGAGGCTGGCACGAGGGCATGCACTGAGGGGCACACTGCTGTTGTTGAGGAACCACGATGATCTGAAGAGTGGTGTGGTCGACGAATATCATTTTGCGTGCGTAAATGTAGTAAACGTCGCCCTGTTCTTACCTGCTGCTGCTGGCACTGCTGAGTGCACATGGGCTGGCAGGACGGGGCGCAGGCTTGCTGAAAGGATG
>LS485990.1:726474-736486 GCA_900490705.1 Pristionchus arcanus
TACTCCTACCGTACCTGCTGGTTGTTGCAGCTCTGCTGGCACGAGTTGGTGCATGCAGACTGGCAGGCCGAGCTGCCTCCGCACGACGACTGGCATGATGGAGCGCAAGCCTGCACGCACACGGCCTGAAGAGAAACGTCGCCCATGCACACGCAATGGAGAAATCTACTAGAATATCTATTTAGTAAATCGCACCTGCTGTTGGTTGCACTGCGGGGTGCACGAGGGCTGGCAGGCGGGCACGCACTGGGAGGAGGGAGCTTGCTGCAATGATTATTCTGACCCAAGATATCGCGAAGCTTCGACCCACCTGAACAACAACCACGGGCTGTTGCTGTCCGCAGGATTGCTGGCAAGAGGGAACGCAGGCCTGGACGCACTGAGAGTTGCCAGAGCAAGAGGTGTCGCATGAGGACTGGCACGAGGTTGAGCACAGCTGCACCTACAGATGGAATGGTGTCATGGGATGGACTACGGTAGTTCGCTGGGTCACGAACCTGCTGGTTGCAGCCGGAGCTGCAGGATGGCTGGCAGGCAGGGGCGCAGGAAGAGCCGGAGCTGGGAGGCTGGACGACGACGACGGAGGCCTGAGTCTGCTGGACGCACGATGATTCGCACGACGGAAGGCAAGCCTGGTGAGGACGAGGATTACCATTTTTACAGATTCTGTTGAAATTTCGACAACGGAAGAAATTTTGTGGTGTGGTAGAGGGGAAACGTCGGCATACCTGGACGCAGGCGGCGTTCGAGATGCACGACGACTGGCACGACGGCTCACAGGCAGCCGAGCAGATCTGCAAGTGTGGTGGTGAGATGAGGACGACGATTACAAAATATATAATTCTGTTCAACTTTTCAATGCGTGTGATCAATTAGTAAACGTCGCCGTACCTGCTGCTGCTGGGCGCACTGGGGAGTGCACAAGGGCTGGCACGAGGGGGCGCACTGCTGCTGCTGAGGAGCCGACTGAGTCTCGATGGTCACAACGATCTGAAAGGATGCGGGGTCAGAGGGTTGAGTGGGAAAGTGGGCGGAGTTTGCGTACCTGCTGCTGGGCTTGCTGCACGCAGCCGGAGTCGCACATCGGTTGGCAGGCGGCGGGGCACGCGTTCTGGACGCAGGAGGAATCACATCTGCAATGGAGAATACTCAAGAATGTCTATGATGTAACTTGCAATTTTATTCGCAAAAATGAAATAAATACTAACGAAGGCATGCAGGAGCTGACGCACTGCTGCTGAGGCTGAGCGACAACGACCACCTGTGGAAAGATCAAAGATCAATCTTAGTTCGTTATCTCCTAAAGATCAAAGATCATACCTGTTGCTGTGCCTGTTGGACGCAGCTATTGCTGCACATCGGCTGACAGGCAGCGGGGCAAGCCTGCTGGATGCATGAGGAGGAGCATCTGTAATATTTGAATGATAATTTTTCATCTTTTGAGAAACGTCGCCCGCACTCGGTGCACCATCACCACACTACACGACACTTACGAGGGCATGCACGACGGTGCGCACTGAGCCTGAGGAGGAGCTTGGACGACGATGATCTGGGGCTGCTGCTGAAATGTTTCTTGTTCGAATTTTGACAGGCGACGATTGGTAAATATCGGCGCGTTGTGTATTGGGCACACGCTCACGTTCTGGTTGCAGTTGCAGTTGGCGGATCCGCAGCACGAGACTTGCTGCTGGCACTGAGGCTGGCACGAGGGCATGCACTGAGGGGCACACTGCTGTTGTTGAGGAACCACGATGATCTGAAGAGTGGTGTGGTCGACGAATATCATTTTGCGTGCGTAAATGTAGTAAACGTCGCCCTGTTCTTACCTGCTGCTGCTGGCACTGCTGAGTGCACATGGGCTGGCAGGACGGGGCGCAGGCTTGCTGAAAGGATGGACTTTGATCTTTGATCTCTGTTTTTCTCCCTACCTGGATGCATTGAGGCTGGCACGATGGCATGCACTGGGGAGCGCACTGCTGCTGCTGAGGAGCAGCGAGGAGAATCACCTGAACATCAAATTTTGCTTCGCAATTTTCGAAAATAAATATTCGAACCTGCTGTTGACACTGCTGGGAGCACATGGGCTGGCACTGGGGAGCGCAGGCCGACTGGAAAAAAACAATCAGTTATCGATAGGTGATGATTACTGTATCTCTGTTACCGTACCTGGATGCACTGAGGCTGGCAAGAAGGCATGCACTGAGGTGCACATTGCTGCTGCTGAGGAACGATCACGATTTGCTGAAGGATATGATTGGAATAGTCATCATCATTGAACGAATCGTTTGATCTTATCTACTTATATCACATACATATCTCATTGCACACAAGCGGTCACTCTTAGCCAAAATAATGTTGAACAGAAAAGTAGATGGTGCAGCAGCTGCAGCAGAAGGGGGCGGAGCTTACCTGCTGCTGGATGCATTGGGGTTGGCAGGATGGCATACAGGCAGAGACGCATTGGGGCTGTTGGGGAATGAGGAGAAGCTGAAAGGGGAAGAAAGGAAGAATCACACAAAGAAAGAGGCTGAAATGATGATGACGATGCAGTCGGGAACACTCAAGCGAGAGGATTTGGCGGGAACTCAGAAAGAACGCAAAAGATCAAAGACCAATCCTACCTGCTGCTGGCACTGTTGAGTGCACATGGGCTGGCATGAGGGAGCGCAGGCTTGCTGAAAATATGATGTTTGATCTCTAAACTCCTCTCTGGAATCCGTACCTGGATGCACTGGGGTTGGCAGGAAGGCATGCACTGAGGAGCGCACTGCTGCTGTTGGGGAATGAGGAGGAGCGCCTGCAAGACGACGATTACCAATCTACACTACATCTTGTTCAAATTTCTACAGAACGGTTGATTAGTGAACGTCGACAACACCACACACCACACACTACACACTACACGACACACAACCTGCTGAATGCAGATGGGAGAGCAGATCGGCATGCAGGCAGGAATGCAAGAGGATTGCTCGATGATGGCCAACATTAGTGCCTGAGGGAGGGAGTTAGAAGGGGTTAGAAGGGGAGTACGGTGGGTGGATGGGTCAGAGGGATGATGACGTACCTGCTGAATACAGGCTGGAGCACAGGCTGGCATACAGAGAGGAGTACACGAGGGTTGTTGTTGTTGGAGAAGGAAGATCTGTGGGGGAGAAAGGAGGAAGGATAGAGGCATTGTTGGAATAAGCAAAACGGGAGTCAGCGATGGAATTCAGCTTGGGTTCAGTAATAATGTAATCAGATCACACTAGGGTTGGTCACTGCATGGAGGGATAAGGGGGAGAGAGATCAAAGACCAACCTGCTGCTGGCACTGCTGAGTGCACATGGGCTGGCATGAGGGAGCACAGGCTTGCTGAAAGAATGATCAATGACAATGACGAATATTCGCTAATGATGATTACTGTATCCCTAATACAGTACCTGGATGCACTGAGGCTGGCATGAGGGCATGCACTGAGGAGCGCACTGCTGCTGCTGAGGAACGAGGAGGATGGCCTGCGATGGTGTGGTCAAGATCGACGTTTATCAATAAGGATTCTTGTTGAATTTTGCATTGCGTGTCTGTATTAGTAATCGTCGCCCTCTCACCTGTTGCTGCTGGCATTGGGGCGTGCACGATGGCATGCAGGCGGGGGCGCACGACTGCTGAGGGCACTGATTGCAGCTGACCTGCAAGAGGGAAGGATTACGGTAACCACTACACCATCAGTCTCACCGAGTAGGAAAGGGCGCCGCATCCGCAGCTAGAATACTGCTGTTGGAGTTGTCCACAGTTGCAATTGTTGTTCGAGACCTGGAGAAGGGAAGAATGAGAGCCGAAACCAGGGCCGGATCTATTTCCCGGTTGTGATCACTTACCGAGCATCCGCACTGGTTCTGCAGCATGTTGGCACAATCGCATCTTTGGACCTTAAATGGAAGAGGGTCATTTTTCGTTCTTGATCATTCATTCTTTCCTACATGCAATTGGCACCAGTGATCATGAGTCTAGAACGGGAATCACAAAGGAAAGGGAGTAACCGAAGAAGGGTCTGTCACTATTTGTCTACTGTTCATTGACTGCTTTGCATGGGAAGGGAGTGTTCAATCGGAGGAGAGAGAGAGGACACCTGCTGTTGACACTGCTGGGAGCACATGGGCTGGCACTGGGGAGCGCAGGCCGACTGGAAAAAAACAATCAGTTATCGATAGGTGATGATTACTGTATCTCTGTTACCGTACCTGGATGCACTGAGGCTGGCAAGAAGGCATGCACTGAGGTGCACATTGCTGCTGCTGAGGAACGATCACGATTTGCTGAAGGATATGATTGGAATAGTCATCATCATTGAACGAATCGTTTGATCTTATCTACTTATATCACATACATATCTCATTGCACACAAGCGGTCACTCTTAGCCAAAATAATGTTGAACAGAAAAGTAGATGGTGCAGCAGCTGCAGCAGAAGGGGGCGGAGCTTACCTGCTGCTGGATGCATTGGGGTTGGCAGGATGGCATACAGGCAGAGACGCATTGGGGCTGTTGGGGAATGAGGAGAAGCTGAAAGGGGAAGAAAGGAAGAATCACACAAAGAAAGAGGCTGAAATGATGATGACGATGCAGTCGGGAACACTCAAGCGAGAGGATTTGGCGGGAACTCAGAAAGAACGCAAAAGATCAAAGACCAATCCTACCTGCTGCTGGCACTGTTGAGTGCACATGGGCTGGCATGAGGGAGCGCAGGCTTGCTGAAAATATGATGTTTGATCTCTAAACTCCTCTCTGGAATCCGTACCTGGATGCACTGGGGTTGGCAGGAAGGCATGCACTGAGGAGCGCACTGCTGCTGTTGGGGAATGAGGAGGAGCGCCTGCAAGACGACGATTACCAATCTACACTACATCTTGTTCAAATTTCTACAGAACGGTTGATTAGTGAACGTCGACAACACCACACACCACACACTACACACTACACGACACACAACCTGCTGAATGCAGATGGGAGAGCAGATCGGCATGCAGGCAGGAATGCAAGAGGATTGCTCGATGATGGCCAACATTAGTGCCTGAGGGAGGGAGTTAGAAGGGGTTAGAAGGGGAGTACGGTGGGTGGATGGGTCAGAGGGATGATGACGTACCTGCTGAATACAGGCTGGAGCACAGGCTGGCATACAGAGAGGAGTACACGAGGGTTGTTGTTGTTGGAGAAGGAAGATCTGTGGGGGAGAAAGGAGGAAGGATAGAGGCATTGTTGGAATAAGCAAAACGGGAGTCAGCGATGGAATTCAGCTTGGGTTCAGTAATAATGTAATCAGATCACACTAGGGTTGGTCACTGCATGGAGGGATAAGGGGGAGAGAGATCAAAGACCAACCTGCTGCTGGCACTGCTGAGTGCACATGGGCTGGCATGAGGGAGCACAGGCTTGCTGAAAGAATGATCAATGACAATGACGAATATTCGCTAATGATGATTACTGTATCCCTAATACAGTACCTGGATGCACTGAGGCTGGCATGAGGGCATGCACTGAGGAGCGCACTGCTGCTGCTGAGGAACGAGGAGGATGGCCTGCGATGGTGTGGTCAAGATCGACGTTTATCAATAAGGATTCTTGTTGAATTTTGCATTGCGTGTCTGTATTAGTAATCGTCGCCCTCTCACCTGTTGCTGCTGGCATTGGGGCGTGCACGATGGCATGCAGGCGGGGGCGCACGACTGCTGAGGGCACTGATTGCAGCTGACCTGCAAGAGGGAAGGATTACGGTAACCACTACACCATCAGTCTCACCGAGTAGGAAAGGGCGCCGCATCCGCAGCTAGAATACTGCTGTTGGAGTTGTCCACAGTTGCAATTGTTGTTCGAGACCTGGAGAAGGGAAGAATGAGAGCCGAAACCAGGGCCGGATCTATTTCCCGGTTGTGATCACTTACCGAGCATCCGCACTGGTTCTGCAGCATGTTGGCACAATCGCATCTTTGGACCTTAAATGGAAGAGGGTCATTTTTCGTTCTTGATCATTCATTCTTTCCTACATGCAATTGGCACCAGTGATCATGAGTCTAGAACGGGAATCACAAAGGAAAGGGAGTAACCGAAGAAGGGTCTGTCACTATTTGTCTACTGTTCATTGACTGCTTTGCATGGGAAGGGAGTGTTCAATCGGAGGAGAGAGAGAGGACAATGGAATCAAGTGACGCCGATGGTCGAACCAGGAAAGGAAGACGAAGTGTGAAGTGGGTGCGGCCATTTAGACCCTCTCGATGATACCAGTTCCCCATTGAGAAAGATCCCCGTAGAACTTGGATGAAGACCAAAAGATGGTTGAGAAATCACGATGATGAGACAAAGATGGTGAGGAGATAAGAGAAGAGAGGGAACGAAATTCCAGAGGAGGGCGATTTCCAGCCTTCGAGAGATAAGCAAATAGAGAGCACTTGTGATAAGCAGCCAGAGGGAAGATCGAACTGTTGAGAAAGAAAGACTGGAGCCGGGAAATGGCGAGAACCGGAGAATGGTGTACCTGGATCTGCAGTTGCTGGCAGTTGCAGTTGTTATTGTTGTTGATGGGAGTGGCGAGGTAGGCGAGCTGTCCTCCGGAGTTGGAGTTCTGAAACGGGATCGACTAATTACTGTCTTGAGCCGGAATAGCCGGATGATCAGGACCGGGAAATAGTTTACCTGGCAGCAATTGTTCACTTGGGAGAAGCAGCATTGACGCTTGGCACGAGAAAGTTTACGAGCATCGGGAGAGGAAACCTGGAAGGGGAAGATGATATACTTCTATTGAATAGCCCTTCGAATGACCACGATCAAATCGATAAATGGTAAGAATGCTGTGTACCTCCTTGCTATCCTCTCCTTCCTTCTTCTCTTCCTTCTCTTCCTTCTCTTCTGATCCAACTGTCGTGGCTTCAACGGTTGTAGTCTGAAAGGAATAACTTCAAGTTCCACTTCTATTCAATATCGATCCTATGAAGATCAGCGCACAAGCGTTTTGGGACGCGGCAAAAAGGGATCTTTCAAGAGTGGGAACACCGGAACCATCCTCGAATCGGCCCCTCTTTGTGATTTGAGTGTGACCATGGTAGAAGAGGAGAATCTGCTCCTATTGAGAAGAGTCTATTGAGAAGAAGAGAGAGAAGAAGCTATGAGTATCAAATAGAAAGGATTAGAGATGAGAACATCTAGGGACATGAAGGAGAATGGATGAATGAATGGATGAGAAGAGTTCAGTCTACAGAAGACTAATGGATTCACTGAGACAAAGATATCGGAATAGTGAGTCTAATGTACAGTGGGCCTTGAGCCTCTACCATCTCAGATGAAGATATTTCCCCGTATTGTAACTACAGCGAAATAAAGGATGAATGAATGAAGTCCTTCTCACCTCCTTCTCTTCAATCTTTTCTGTCGTTGTCGATGGTGCGACAGTCGTCGATTCGTCTGCTGCAGCTGCAGAAGCTGCGAGAATGAAGACGCCTAGCAGAATGAAGCGACTCATGCGCATGGCCTGAGATGAGGATGATGATGAGATATGAATACGATTGGAGAAGTGAACGATGTTCATCACGAGCGATAGAAGCTTCAGTTATCGAAGAACGATCAGAAAGCGACAATTATGCAAGGAATTCGTTTAAATCTTTGAAGCATGAATTGTAGACGAGCGATGAAGAAATTTTAATGCATCAATGAATGAATAGGATGAATCGCGATGGTGAACGATAGTGATAATGAGTGTTGAAGTGATCTCGGAATGAGAATGGAGAGATTGAATGGAATGGACAGGAAGTGACAGTGTGCCATGAAAGGGACTGGTCAATGAAAGAAAGAGAGAGGGAAGGGAGTGACTCCTCCCCTCAAGAGATGGAGAAGGAAGGGCACTCTCTGGTTCCAGAAGGAGCCAATGAGATGTGATGGACACTAGAGAGAAGAGAAGGGGAGGAGACTGACTGATGATGATAGAAGAAGTCCAAGATAAACACTGATAGGGAGGTGATAGAGAGAGAGCTTCTTTGTCTCAAAGTGGTGATTAGAGAAGCATTCTAGAGGGAGATTTCAAGCAAACGAAGTGAGAGAGAGAAGAGAAGAACTGGACTCCCTCTTGGCGACCATTGAGGGAGAGAAGAGAAGGAACGTTTAGCTGTCTGACAAATATGATTGAGACGCACTCCCAAATTGGAAGAGAGACAAAAAAGAGGGATCGAAGCATGAAGGCAATTGATGATGAAACAATTAGTGATCAGGTGAATGATAGTGATGAAATCTAATGAAACGTTCACAGACGGGCTTTGATATCTGCGTGCTAAAAGATAGCCTACAACGATGATGCGTGCAGTGCAGTGCATGCAGCGTTTAACGAAATGTTGATATCTAACTGTAATAATGCCATCACATACAACCATACAGAAAAATACAGAAGATTCTACAAGAGGGAATGAACGAGAATGAACGTAGAACTCCGATCAGGGAACACTTTCTTTCCCTTCTCTACGAGATACGCGTGTGATCAATGAGAGAATGGACGGGAATTCAGGAATCGTGAGAATGAATGAATGGACAATATGAATGTGCCCACACTTCCTTCTAACGTGTGGAGCATGTTCTCACGAGGGGAGACAGATAGTGGCAACCTCTGGAAGAATGCACAACACCGGCAGAAATGACAGAATCGAGGGGTGGTGGGAGGAAACGAATGCGAACTCCGGATAGGTTTAATCAAGGAATCAAGGTTGGCGTAAGCAAGATGGTAAGACGCCGTCAAGTGAGATGGTGAAGGGACAGAAAGTGGCAACCACTGGAACAATGACTGGGTTGACCTCGAGATTGGGGATCACCTTGGGGATTGTGTTGAAGAAGCAAGGATCGTCCCTCTCTCTTTTGTTCGTCTGCCTTCGTCCCTTTGAAAGACAGAAGAAACGACGAGGAGGTAGAGAAAACAAGCAACAAACACAACGAAAGAAGTTCCATTTCGGGATCGGAAGGAGGATCAAGCTGAGGAGAGGAGTGAAGAGAAAGAGGGAGGAGGAGGATCAGGGAGGGCAAAGTGAAAAATGGCGAGGCACGGATTCATCAAGTCGTCAATCAGGCGGAATTTTAATGAGTCCAAGATTCGTAAACTCATTTTGGACCTTACGAAATCGGTGATAATCAGTTAATCTAATCAACATGGAGATGTGTTCTGGATGTAGTGAGCGGACTCTTCTCTCGTCTTCATCTCAGATGCTCGCTCAGAAGTCACAATGGATCCATTCAACGTATCTAAAGGGAACAAAGCGTTCGAATTTCACCCTCTTTTTCCGGCGTCAAGCGCACTACAGAAAAGTTATAGAAATCGGGCACATTTTGGACGCAATCGATAGGGATGAGGCAAGGAGTGGAATGGGATAAAAAGCGTAAGAAGAATGAAGAGCAATGAAGAGATGGTCTTCTCTACTGAGAGAAATCTTGGCTGTTTATATAGGGGAGCTGGATCTTGTGCAAATTCAAGTTTTTTTTGAGAAATCATCAAGAAACCCCTAGTAGAGCGGCTTCTGAACACGAAGCATGAACACTTGAGGGTCCAAGGTCGGATGAGAACATTCGGATGATATCCTACTGGATGATAACCAATAATTTTTAGTAGGTTATCATCCGAATGTTCTCAACCGACCTAATGCCGCACTTTAGTGGCCACTTTTCGCTGATTTTCCTAGTTCAGATTATGTTTCGTTCCAATTGTGGCAGGTTTGTGTATTCATTCATTTCACGTCTAGACTCTAGATGCACAAGTGAATCTCTTGTTTGATCAATCTTCTCTTTCTTATACAGGGTGTCCCAAAAATATGGTGACAAACATTTTTCTTGATATCTCACTTATAAATGTAAACCATGACCCCCAATCTTGACTGAGAATTCGTAAATACTACGGCTTCTAACTTTGAGATTTTGGTCCACATATAATCCCTTTGAGGGTTTTTAGGTAGTGACTTTCGACGACGGAAAATGTGTCTCCACGCCGTTTGTCAGGATGGTGATTCCGG
>LS485990.1:755362-768297 GCA_900490705.1 Pristionchus arcanus
AGGGATTGCCGATAGGAGTTCCTTTTAGCCACAGAAGAACGACGATAATAGCCACTGCCTAAGGGGGAAAAGGAAGGGACGGCTGTCTGTCCCCCCTCTCCTCTCCTCTCTTCGGTAGATGACCAGAGACCTGTGAGATATACCTTGCCATCAAAGATTCCCTCTACTAATCGAATTCTGCTAATCCTTCAACCATTTCTCGAAGGTTACGCAGTCAAGGATCGACACATTAATGGTCATAACTTCCCTTCGATCTCTGTATCCATCATAAGGTAGTGACTTCGGTTGCGAAAGGTAGCTTACCCTAGAAGCGTTGGACCGCAGGCTACTGTAATCCGTATAACAGCTGGCCTTACCGGCGGGTCCCACCTAGCGTTGTCTTATGACAGTAAAATCGCTTGACTTGGATACACCTTTACCATCTGTATCCATGAAGCACGTGTCCTTCCCACCTTCGAAATTCGAAGCCCCGCACTGAAATTGTTCCTTTGTTGTTCCTTTGTTGTTCCTCGTATTAGAAAGGAGTGCTGAGAGTGGGAGGTCTGTTTTCAATCTGAACAAAAGAAGAAGAAAAGAAAGTACGGGAATGTTGTCACCTCGCTCTCTCTATTTCATTATTCATTCAATCTTATTGGCTAATCGCATTGTAGCGCAACTCGTTTGCCATATTAACATGCCGATACGGTATTACCACACCTGTCTCCATCGACAATTCCTTATTGTTATTTGCCTTGCTCATTGGTTACACTGTATCCACCTACGTTATTGTATCTAGATATCTATACGATACTTGCTCAGTTGATGTAGAGCCCCTCTCGGTTAGAACTACACTCTCATAGTTATTTCCCTTCTCGAAAATATATTTGCGAGAATCCAGGGTGTCATTCACTGACCATAGTTCACGCGTAGAGTGGAAAAGGCCTTTGTCTTGCCTCTAAACCCCACACTTCCATTGTTACTGAGGTCTCACTCTCACTATAACTATAAACTTATTGTTATTATTCCTTCTCTTTTCTCGTTACAAATCCCTTTTCACCATGGGAATTATCGTGCTTTTTGCAACTTTTCTCCGTTTTCGATTCTCGCCAGATTACGAGAAAAGAGAGATTGAAAGGGATAAAATATGCCAGTCGGTATATTTCTCCCTCTCCATATCTCGTCCAGTTTATAAACTTGTATCATTCCTCTTCATTTCTCAGTGAGATATTTCTGTCATCAATCGAGATAATCCCTTCTTCCATCACAGAATTCGTTCATCTCTTCTCTCCCCGTAGTTGACACCTCTCATATCCCTTCTTTTCAGCCCTACTAAATTGTCCTCTCCAGTCAAATTCTTCGAACTGCCACACGTAGTTACAGTGTCTATTGTGCATTACCATTTCTCGTGATTCTTGATTCTCTCTTCCCTCTCCTTCCAGTATCTTCTCCTTCTCTTCCCATTCTCAAGTTCTACTTTCTGAGCTTGAAAACATCCTGGAAATATTCATAATTTCCTTTCACACTCCAATTCATCTCTCATCTCTCTTTCTTTTGTGCTTATATCGTCTTCTCCCTTCTTCCTCTGCATTAGTAGTCGATGGGTGCATTCCAATAACTCTTTTCTTCTTTTCTCACTTCACATAATTCATCTCACTCTCATTCCTCCGTTCCTCCGTTCTTGTTTGGCACTCTCAAACTTGGCCCCATCAATAATTCTCACCCCGTGAATCATTGATTTCATCCCACATTCATTCATCTCTCTCAAAATAGTGTTGACGTTCCAAATTTGGTCATGCGCAACCAGTGAATTCATCCTCTTCTTTCCTTCGGTAGAATACATTTCAGCCCACACTATCTGAGAGAGAAGGGAGACTAGACATTCAGTCTTATTGTGCTTGGCCACATTTCTTGCATTGCTAGTCTTCCCCTTCTCCCTACTGTATTATTCTCACCGATTCTCCTAAATGGCCAACACTTCTCTCTTACTATATTTTCGGTCGTCTTCTCAGTATCAAAAGTGACGTCATCATTCACTCTTCTCTTCGTCTACCGTACTCCTCAAGAATTCGCTGCAATCGACGATTGAGTTAATTTCTGCCGTCGCCCACGAGGCGAATTCCTGATTGTTTTCGACCAATTTACGGCTGCAGAAGAGAAGAAGTTTGAATGATCGGAGAGAGGGAAAGAGCGATTAGATTGAGTAGGCGAAAGGAATATGCAATGAGAAGCCACTGTACAACGAATCAGAGTAGTGAACCGTTAGATCGAAGGATAATCCCTCATTTCCCCCACTGATTCATTCTCATTTCACACTGACTCCGCCCCTTCTCGAAATGGAGAGAAAGGGGAAGATTGGCTTTCCTCCGGTGCATGAATTATCGTGTCCGACTCCGACCTTTGTTCCCTTTCTCTCTGCAATTCGAACTTCTCAGAACTTGCACACCTGCAATTACATCGTTTCCCCCTGTTTACTAGGGTGTTTATTATTAGGGTGTTTTACCTTTTAACGACCTCTCGTCTAGTCATTGCCCCTCGTGGTCCCTCCAGACATCTCTGTTATTCACTCATCATATCTGACAGTTCATCCGCCTCCTTCCCTCCAAACACTTGTTTCCCTGTCTCCTTCCTCCTCCTTCCTCTTACTCTTCCACTCCGATTCCTCGCTGCATTTCATGCTATAATCCGAATAATTCCATCATTCTCACAGGTACATTAGCACCCCTACAATGGACGGACCAAGCACATCTCTCGATGATTATGCAGGATACACAGGTATTTAACACAATTTTAAAATTAAATTGAAATTATAATTATGCAGAAATAATCGATGCATCGGAAGGAAACGATACGACGATGTGCTCTCGACAGTCTTTCACTGCAGTAAGCAATCTAATCATTCTGCAGAATTCAGAAGTTGTTCATTCCACGAAACAATTAGTCGGTCAAAGTCCCTCACGGGGTTCCTTGTCGCGAAGGAACTTCATTATCTCCGTATTACCCGCTCTATTACATAACCCTTTCCTCCTCCTGATGTTGAGTGACCTATGAGGTACAAGGGGACTCCCTCAAGTTTTGGCTGTTTATTATTTGGTTCTTCTACGACCACAGAGTCGCCCATCCCAATCGGGAGTTCGTAGAAGCAAAAACAAGCCGTGATCTTCCAAGTACTGACGAACGAAAATATTACACCCCCCAATCCGTCGTTGAAACTCGAGGGACGTGTGCTTAGCCCAAATTGAGTGGGCGATTCTGCAGATTGAGAGGGAAGATTCTCGAGAGGAGACGACCGTTTCCCGGATTGTCCTTCTCTTAGATGGGGAACACGAGATATCGTTACCCTTTCTGCCTTTTCCCTCCTCGTCACCGTCCCTCTCGAAAACTGTCGAGTGCAGTCAAAACAATTACTGCCCATTCTGAACTCATTTCGAATTGTGTTGAGATTGGCTGAAGCGTTGATCACACGAAGAAAAGGAAGGAAGAAAGAAAAGAGAACCACTAGGAAAAGTTCTTTCATTTGATGAGGGGTTCGGACTTTGACTGATGAACGCATATTTTACATTTAATACACTGGAATTTCTCCTGCATTCCAATTTCGGCCCAACATACGTGTGTTATCTCACCATAGGAGGAGATCAGAACGAATTAAAATTAGGAGGGACATAAACGAGATTGATGAAAGCGTGATCAATTATGGGATTATTGGGCAGAAACGTGCAGAAAATAGAAGATACATGCCACATACTCAAAACATAACTAAATTCGTTGTATTCTCAGGTCCAAATGCTCTTCCGTGTCTATCTCCTTCCAATCGTTTCCCTCTTTGGCCTCATCGCTAACGTCATCAATATACGCGTTTTCTCCCACCAGAAGGTGAGTCTGCCTCTGATCCAATTCCGGCCCACGACATCTACCCAAATAGCTCCTCTGTGATATTTTGCACGACGATTCAATTCGGTCGACGAGTCGGGGAAACAGCTGAAAGTCAGGGGGAAGTTGATCGAGTTTAGCGGACTATCGACACTCTGTCAGAATGCATTAGCGCACCTGTGAAACTACTTTGGAAATGCAAATGTTTAGAATAATTTTAAACATTTTTTCAGATGCGAAATCAACCCGTAAATTGGTTCTTCCTCGCTCTTTCCGTCTCAGATCTCGCTGTGATGCTCACTTCCTTCCTCGTATTCCAATTGCCTGCTTACGCTGAGAGAATGGATAATCTCGGTGAGGAGAAGGGAAGAGAGGACAATAGAGAGCAAACTCCCATCTGAATTTCAATCTCTCCGTATTCTCCGAACGAGCGAAAAGAAAGGAATCGTCCAATTCCATTTCCGCATCACATACGTCCGAGAACTCCACTTTCCTTATCACGAACTGAGAATCTAATTGGGTATAGGACATTGGTTTCGGGCCTCAATTCTAGGTAATTGAGTGAATTCTTGCAGGTTTCTACAATGCAGCCCAGCAGATTCTGCTCACCTTCTATCCACTCGCTCGTACTTCTCATACTTGCTCTGTCGTCCTCACTGTTGTTGTGTCAGTGCATCGATATCTCGGAGTGTGCCATCCGTTTCTGGTTAGTTTTTCACTTCAACCCACTCGTAGAAATTGAAAAATAACAATACGAACTCAATTTCAGATTCGTCGAATCTCAAACGTCGCTGTTATTCGGGCGATCATCGTTGGTTCCGTTCTCTTCTCCTTCCTATTCAATGTAACCAAGTGGTTCGATCTGCAGATTACTTCGTGCAATTCCACCATTTTTATTGGGTACGTTCCATATTTTACATTATTATGTACCAGCCGATTTCGCCCCCGCCTTCGGCGGGGTCTTATCGTCTGGCCGCTTCTTCAATGTGCGTTGCGCTCTCCATCCATTTCGCAGTATTAAAAGCGCGAGCAACACGTTTGAACTTGTTTACAGTTTCGTGCCTACGTGACTTTCGCAATAGGGGACAAACGTACATACACAGGGAGACAATTCTCCTTTATTAAGGAGTATGATTGATATTTAAATATATGTATTTACAGTCAGCTGGAGAAGGTGATTGAGCCTTCCTCTTCCATGCTTTCTCAATGGTCACAGATGTACCAGCAGATATTCGAGTGAGTTTTGACGAGACTTTCTTTAAAAATTCAACCATGCTCAATTTTTATTACAGTGTAACTGTTTCAGAATGTTCGGATACACTGCAGTGATGTTCATCTTTCCCTTCACAATTCTCATCTTTGTGAATGTCAAAATAGTGATGACCCTTCGCAGTTCTCACAGGTACTGTATCCATCCATTTATAGATCCATCGGGATCAATATTGTTCGAGTGGTGCATTCTCCGTGTTGTTCTAACATATTTCACTAATATTACTAACATAATATTATTGTAACTATCTGAAGAATGCCTCAATCGGACCTAACTCTATGCCGTTGTGATCTAAGAATTAGTGATGCTATTGGTGATGGATGCAGATTCAGATTGAGACGACAGATGACTCAGAGGAATGGAGTGAAGAAGAATGTCATTGACAATTGTCCGATGAAGGCCGAGAAATTCAAGAAGAAGAGACTATTCAAGAGGAATCTCAGCGTCACTTGTGAGGTATGTAATCATTTCTCATTATTCATCTAAATAATGAAATATCGCTACATTTTTCAGAAAGAAGAATTTCCATCGAACGGTAATTCAACTCCACCCAATGGTCCTTCTCCTTCAATTCCTGTCGCTAGCGGAGGAAAGAAAGAGTCATCACAGGTGAATATTTCACTTCCCAATTCCTTCCCCCACAATCTAGTTCTCGAAATAGATCAGTGATATCTGGAATGTTTGGTTGAATGAATTTCCATGACGAGAGGGATTGGATAAATGAGTTTAATTTCGTTCTATTTCAGAATATCTCGGTGATGCTTCTGGCTATCACTTGCCAATTTCTCTCGTTCAATCTTCTCGCCTTCTTTCACAATATGATCGAATTGACCACTTCGCCCAACGGGGAAGATCCCTCCTTCACGGAGACTCTTCTCACCGAGGTTTCTTTGCATTTTTTTCGGCATATTTTCTTTTCATCGAAAAACAAATGAATAAAAATAATTCTCAGGTGTCTACATTCCTCGTGAATCTCAACTGTGCGAGCACAATCGTGATCTATCTCAAATTCGGCAGTAAATATCGAGTTGTTTTCCTGAAGGTGAGCTGAGCACTCGTCAATAATCATAGAAAAAATGCCCGATCGAATGAGCATAAAAATGGGCCATGAAATAGTTTTTGGGGGCTAGTTTAATTTTAATTTCGTAATGATAGTTGATGTATTCCATTGCAGATGCTATCAATCTGTCCCTTCCTTTCCTCTGATCGTCCTCCTTCTCCCCATTGCAATGCACTCAATGACACCACTCTTCTCATTTCTCAAGGATCGAGTATCAAGAACAAGATGTGGCCGGTAAGCACATGTTTGATACCGATGTGTTTCAAAACCCTACATAAAGATCTTGAAAGAAGAACGGTCTTCTGATACCCCACCTTGATCAGCGCCCAGAAAGCGACACTGATAAACATAGTATTGTATCGTAACTGATCCCTCTTCAGTCCGCCCGTTCCCAATCAGTCCATCGCCCTTCAGAAGGAACTCCGAATGATCTTCGTCTTCCATCTCCTCGTCGTCAAAATCGAGCGATGAGTGCACAGATCACACTCGATCACACAATCAATCAGTTCACCAGTCCAATTCGGGTCTGATCAATCGTCATTCTTTATTCTAGCCATATTCCATTGTATCTCATCACTAATGATCGGGTTGATCGCCATTATTGTATGCCACTTTCAAGATATTCGGGTACCAACAAAACGATAAATGTGAATTTAATTCTGTGTAACTTTATTCAAAATTTGAATATGCTGAATGAAGCATGAAATTTACTCAATGACATCAATTCAGACACTTTCAGTTCGGGATCCATCAAAAATATAAGTTTGCATTATTCTGTGTAATTTTTTATTGTAAGCACATTCTTCACGAGTAATTGGATTTATCTTTCAATCGAGTAGGTCGAGTATCTTCTCTTTATCTGCCTAAGTGAGTAAGTGAGCTACCTGAAAACCTCGCCCATCGTATTTTTCGTTAACCATCGATCCAAAAAAATTGATTGCAGTCTGCCGCACTTCAACTACTTTCAATTCTGCAATCGCTTATTGTTACTGCAAACGCAGTAGAATACGGTCATATTAGTGACTAGCGTCTTTATTCATTACGTATCATTACCGTAACTCCCTCTATCTACCGTACCGTCAGTCGTGGAGCCTGTCTCGACGCATCAGCCTGGCCGGTCACCTTCCAGACTCCGCACTCGTTCCGCACACGGCTTATGTTCCGTACTACTCAACCGTATTTAACCGTATTTGTCATCTTGTCATCGATTGTCATTTTTAGAGCTCAACGCATAGGTAATCGTGATCCTACGTGAACCATTTCACAGCCGTCAGACAACTACGCTAAGTAACTACGCCAGTCACCCCAACGTATTATATTACTGTGCCCCAATTTGCAATATTCGAGTACTTTGATCAATTTGAGAATGATGACTGGGAATGTGATCTTTGATCTTAAATATTTGATGATCATCCCTTCTTTCGGCTCGCTGGCTATTCGACCAATCGGATGATGTCAGAGTACAGATGATGCACATAATCATCGAATGTCGTCCCTCCTCATCAGATGCAGAACGTGTGCCCAAAATGTGTGAGCACTACTCGAGCACGCGGATTCGCGTCATAGCAACAGTGGCACGCGCGTGAGAAGCGTGAGCCCACGCTGAAAGAGACAACGATAGAACTCCAGAGATCAAAGATCAGCTATCAACTATGTTTGCTTTCTCTGCTCTCAATTCCTCCACTCGTCGCGCCTTTTCATCGACGGGCATAGTGAGAGAGCGCAGTCGACCATTCGGGATGGGAGAGTGATGAGGGAATGAGGGATCGATTGAGGGTGACAAATCGACGAAAATGCAGGGTCTGATACGATTTGTCTGAATTGTCTGAAACGGCAGAGCCACTAGGTTATTTGAAGTTGTAGATCTCGGTAACGTTTTCAAAAATTATTAAAATCATTCATTTCTACTTCCATCTACCCGCCTACCCAACAGTGCTGGATTCTCTTGTGACCCCTGTCATGAGAGAACTTGTGTCATGTTGACAAATGCTATCGATATTTTCCATTTATCTTCGATTTATACAATGATGAGTATAGCGTGTCTAGCCATTCGATCACTACTCGATTTGATTATGGATGGACAATCGAGCTTCGGCTACCCGAAAATCAATCAATCTACAGTGCTCAAAAATCTGAGATTTGGGAGAAAAAAGCCCTAGAAGCCTGGCATGAAAAGGTTGCATGAGATTCATTGGTATGGCAGGGGTTCTCAATGGTATTTGTGAGAATGGAGAATTCGATGAAAGATTTGCAAGGAATCCAGGAATATTGTAAAGTAATTCGAATATTGTGGATGATTTATGCCCAACTGCCTCCTCCTCCATCGTCCTTCACTGCACGAGAAGGATAGAGACCACCACCACCCTGAAAATTAATATGTTTCAAAAATTGAAAAATATTGCGAAAAATCGATAATACTCACCTGTCCCTGGTTGTCATCGTACACTGGCTGATTTCCTCCTCCACCGTACGCTGCAATTATCGATTGATTTTCGAAAATCGATAACTACCGTACCCGGTGCTCCAGGAGTGTATCCGCCTCCTCCCATTCCTCCTCCGCCCATTCCACCTCCTCCACGGCCTGCAATACTTACGGTATTTAACAGATCGACGAGTCTCGTAATGGAAAATGGACGACAAAACCGCACGCTACTAACGACAGTAATTCTGACATCAAAGGGGTGAGTCTACACTATCACACCTTCGTCACCTCTCCCGCCACCTCCAAAGATACTGCCGATTCCTAAAGGTGAAAGCATTGATAAGGACTAATCAATCGATATCTCACCTCCTCCTCCTCCGCCTCCTCTCAAGAGATTCGAAATGAGATGGCCAGCACCAACTCCACCGAGAGAACCAAGGAAGTTGTTGAATCCACCTCAAAGCAGGATAAATAACACTTTTCCATGATCAAAATGAGCATACCTCCCCTGCCTCCGCCTCTTCCTCCACCACCTCCACCCATCTGACCTCCAGGACCCATTGGGCCTCCTGAACAATCCCAAATTCTCTTTCTCATCCCAAATAATTTTCCTTACCTCCTCCCATTCCCGGTTGTGGTCCTCCTGCGCCGTTAGCTGCTGCACCGCCACCCTGAATATTTACCATTTGTTGTTGTTGTTGTTATTTTTATCAACATCGACTCCACCCACCTTTCCCTTGCAGCAGCAGCAGTAGCAGAGACAGCAACAGCACAACAGAGGAATGACGAAGCAAACGAGGGCGATCCAGAACCTGCAAGAGCATGATCTTTGATCTCTACGTCTTCGTCGATATCTCACCAGCTAGGAATACTGGGCATCTTAGGCATGGACGGAGCTTGCCCTCCCCTTCCTCCCTTTCCTCCTCTATCATCCATTCCTCCTCCTCCCTGTCCGCCTCCACCGAATCCTGATGGATAAATTTTTTTTAATTCTAAAAAAATGCAGAAAAGTATCCCGGAGCCGGTAAAAAGTGAAGAAGAAAGCATGCTCATTGTCAATGCGAATGGGAGAAACCAAGCTATCGAGAAAGGTTTGAATCAATCGAAAAACATCGACACGAACTATCCAATGAGATAAATTTTCTTCGCATACCTCCGTGACCGCCACCGAATGGATGATCTATATTTATTCTATTCTGTTTCATCGATTAGAACTAGGCCTGTTGCTAATTACTGATTACGCGTCTATGTTACATTTCGATGCATTATAATTTACCTCCACCACCCATTCCACCTCCTCCCATGCCTCCACCACCAGGTGATGGTTGTCGGGGAGAGCCAGCCTGCAGTTGGGATGATATAGCTTATTAGAGAGCCCATATTTCTAACCAGCATAATGTGTCTAGATGCTGATTACCTTTGAGAGTGCCTTTTCCCATGTTCCTGATAGGATATTCGACAGGGCGACTTGATGTCTTCCCTGTTGGAAGTTTGCTTTCTCCTTCATGAACAGCTCCGTGAATTCCTCGGCGTATACAGGAACCTCAAAGAAAATAAATCTATTACATTTTCAAATTGACATTTCAAAAAGGCAAACTTCGAAAATATAAAGATAATAAAAGGTACCTTATCATCTCTAGCGACCCAGAACTTGGCATCGTCAACGGACACGACGATGACGATAGCCTGGAATATAATCAGTTTGTGATCATCGTCAATCTCCCTTCAATCTTTCCCCTCACACGTCTTCGCACTCTCTGTTGTTCCCGTCTGCCAATATGTGTTTTCACGATAGAACAAGCCATGAGTCAGAGAGGAGAGGATAGACTACACGAATCATGTTATAATAACAAATATAGTGTCGAGTCGCTACATTTAGATAAAGGTGAAATTGTGCAATCAAAGTATTCCACTCACCTTCTGACATTGTGGATCGAGAGTCCACTTCCTCAGCATGTCGTTTGCCATCGCCTTCACTGCCTCAAATTTTCTTTGTCATAATATTTCTGAACTACTGATTTCATTGTGTCAGTTTTTTTAGAAATTTAACAGTTGTTGAAGAAGATCGCTGATGAATCAAGGCTAGTACAGATCAAAGATCAATCTGACCTCTTGACTTCCTCCCTGCACTTTTCTCGCTACGGCCATCGCCGCAGTCACTCCTTTCTTGTCGCAGAAAGTTCTAAGAAGAAATTGTGATTGTTTTAGCCCACAGCTCTAGATAACTGACTGAATCGGGATCGAAGATACAGTATAATTACCTTGCCATATCCTGTCGAGTGCGCGATTCGAGTTGCTTCAGATCGTGATCAAGACGATATCTAAAAAAATATAATGACATTTTAATTGGCTATTTTTATTGGTTCGAAGACGTAAGAAGTGAAACTACCTCGAGCTTTCATCGAGTACTCCGTCGGGATCGCAGATGTGTGCAGACATCTTCATCCGGCATTCTTGGAATTGACCTGAACGCATAATCATCAGTTTCCTAGTTTAAATAAAAAAATTGATGATTCTCACCAGCAGTTGGATTAGGGAAGTTGCCCGCATTCCACAGCTGTCCACCACCTCCTGAAATGATCCCTTCAAATAGTTATCACTCCGAATTTCAGTCGAAAATATTTATAACATTTCTTGTCATACCCATCTGTCCGAATCCTCCTCCAAACTGTCCCTGTCCCTGTTGTTGGCCATTGGCGGGAACTGAGAGAAGAAGAAGCAAGGGAAGGAAAAGACGGCGATGGGCCGTCATCCTTCTATTACCTGAAAAACGAGAAGCTAGAATAGTTTCAAAGCCCTAGGATGCTATAAAAAAAATCTGAACGAGACACGAAGTGAGACTCAAGTTCTCATAAATATTCTAGCCATTGGAACACGCGAAATCGATGGAGTCAATGAATAATAGACAACTTGGGGGACTTATTCTGCTTCTCATCGCTATGTTTTCTTCCCCTTCTCTTCGACTCTTTCATTCACTGGGTGACACTCAGTGAGAGGAAAAGAATGCAACCACAAAATAAAGTGAAGCTGTTCCCTCTGGATCGAATCTCAATCAATCTCTCCCGAATTTTCAATGATCTTCTCCCTCATCAAAATCACGTGGGAAATCAAAGGAATCATTCGTAAAACGTGCCGACCGTAAAAATAAGCTTATCAATGAAGACAATGCGGAGAATTGATATGGTGAAAGGAAGAAGGAATAGCGACGATAAAGTTGTTAAAATAAACAGAAAGTAAGAAAGAGAGCTCTCCACCACTTCTCACAAGGTCTCATTTCCACTCGGAAATAGCCTCTAAGGAGAAGGGAGAAAACAAGACAGTCTGGGAAGGAGATTGGATGGTATTAATCAGTGGAGAAGAGGAGATGAGAGGGAAAGGAGAGATGACATCGATCTCAGTTTGAGTATGTTGGAGAGTCACGCGAATGCATAAACCCAGCAATAAACTAGAGAGAACTCGACGGGTTCGGCGTTTGAATGCACGATTTTTATAATTTTTTCACGCTATTTCAATAGTTAGAATAATATAAAATGATAAGAAAAAGAGCCCTCGAGACTCCTCTCTTTCAGGTGGTTGGAACCGAGAAAGTGAGGCGGCATGCTATGGACAACAACAGAGAAGAGGAAGAGAGAGAGAAGGTGGAAGGAAGAGAAACAGAGATAAAAGGAACAGAGAGGGGAGTGTAAGGGGGAAGAAGAGAGGGGGATTGAGGAGGGAGGGAGAGTACAATCGATGTTCGACAGTTGACACAAATCAACAAGATCACTCTCGCAGGTTCGAGGTACTATTTACTCGTCACGGTTTGACTCCGTCTAAAAGGGTACTCAACTGGAGAAAATGAGAAGGAGATAGAACGGAAGGCAGGACTGGCATAGCTCTCACTCTAGAAGATTGACCAGAGAAGGAGAGAAGGGGAGATGAAGCGATAAACATCCCCCCTTCTCTCTCTCTCTCTCTCCTCTTCCAAGTACTCTTTCTTGGAAGGGAGAACGGTACTCTAAATTCCCGCGGTGAATGAAAACACAACGAAAACATGGGAAAATGTCTCATCCTCCGTCTTCTCCAGAGACCTTTCACGAGAGAACGTACCTACCCGACGGATGACTTTTCTGCAACCTACCCCAATATTTTTTTGGTGAAGTCACCATACCATATGCTGATTGCGGGCCAAAAATTAGGGGTTTATATGCACTCTCCAAAAATCTACAGACCCGACAAAAAAATGGTCGAAATTTTCATCGTTGAAAAATGTAGGTTCTGAAAGTTTTGTCCGAAGTATTTTTGCATGTAGATTCCAAAAAAAGTACTTTCGAATGCATACGATATCGATAAAAAGA
>LS485990.1:768455-808892 GCA_900490705.1 Pristionchus arcanus
TCGTACCGAGAGGCCTCAGAATGTTTAGCCGGTAGTTGGTTAAGCCTCAAATGATGTTTTTTCTTCATTTTCAACCTTTTGACGAAATTTCGTCAATATTTTGGCCATATTTGTGGACATGCTTCACCTCGACTTTTTCACATAAGGGTCCCCCCTTACGTGAAAAAATCATGTCTGGGTCATGTTGGAATTGGCCACAATAACATGTATGATTCCACTAAAAGTAACATAAAAATAATTTTTAAGCACCCTAACATACTTTTTATTGGGTCGGAGGTTCTATTTCAACATGACCCCCAACCAGGTTTTTCACATAAGGGGGGACCCTTATGTGAAAAAAGTCGAGGTGAAGCATGTCCACAAATATGGCCAAAATATTGACGAAATTTCGTCAAAAGGTTGAAAATGAAGAAAAAACATCATTTGAGGCTTAACCAACTACCGGCTAAACATTCTGAGGCCTCTCGGTACGATCCATTTTGTGAAAAACCATCGAGTGCGCCTTCGTCAAAGATGAATAACTTCCGGGCACATCGATAAAATTTCTTGAAAATTTCAGACCATTGGTAGTTTTTCACGTAGATTCCGAAAATCGAGTTTATAAAAACTCACGGAGAGAAAAATTTTCCAGGAACGATGAAAATCGTCGAAAATCACCGATTTCGTCTTTTTATCGATATCATATGCATTCGAAAGTACTTTTTTTGGAATCTACATGCAAAAATACTTCGGACAAAACTTTCAGAACCTACATTTTTCAACGATGAAAATTTCGACCATTTTTTTGTCGGGTCTGTAGCTTTTTGGAGAGTGCATATAAACCCCTAATTTTTGGCCCGCAATCAGCATATGGTATGGTGACTTCACCAAAAAAATATTGGCGTAGGTTGCAGAAAAGTCATCCGTCGACCATTCCCAAAAGCTACGCTTTCTCGTGAAACGTCTCTCCATCTCTAAATTCGACATGCCTCGTCTAGGGAAAACATTCCAATGCAAAGCGAGCCTTCTCCCTTTCAACCAGAGGAAAGACTGATTGGGTTTGGCCCCAGATTTAGAAGTGTTTTTCAAAGAGTGTCGAGCTTTATTGGAGCTATTTACACGAGTAACTGCTGTACAGAATGTGACTAGATATGTGTCTTTTTGTTTGAAATGCAGATTTACAGACGACTCTTCAACTCCATCTTGGCGATTGTTTCGAGATGCACCTTAATTGCTTTAATTATTGTTTAAATAATTTTAAAATTTACCTCATCAGGCCCATCGGCGATTCTCAACGTCCTCGCCCACACCCACATCATTGCGAGAGGAGTATCCATCGTCACTCCGCGAGCTCCTGAAAATGCATACCATGCGTATTATTAGGTAAAATGTAAAGGTCATCCCGATAATCAAGGCGCTTGCGTCCTTGAGGGAGGTCACTGCTAGGTTTTCATTGAATAATTTCATATTTTTCAATGAAAGTATGTCACAATTTCTATGAAATAGCTAAGGAATAAAGACATGTGGACCTTGATTGTCCATTCAACCCCCTCCCCCTCCTCGTTTCGACACATTTTCTATTAAGTTTCAACTGTGTCACAAAGGAAAGAAATGGACGATGTTTGTCCATTTTCTAGCCATCGACGATAATCGATCTCACCCTGTATCTGAATGGCTCTATCGAGTACGGCGAGGGCGACATTCGGAGCGGCCACCTTGATCATGCCAATCTCCTTGTAGGCACCCTGAAATGAATGGGTCTCACCACGATCTCAATGGTTACGGTACCTTCGATCCGACGGTATCGATTGAGTGAGCTGCGCGGAGTACGAGTAGACGGGCTTGTTCCACCTCAATTTATTTATTTATATCAATTTATAAATTTAGATAATACCTCGATTCTCGACCTCGCAATATCCTTTCTGATCGAATCGAACTTCTCCAGTTTTTGGCCGAAAGCAGTTCGCGATTTAATCTGGATAAATACGGCTGATTACAGTTTCAATCAATCTACGGTACCCTGTCCTTCATGATATCGATCGCCCTTTCACAGTGACCAATCAGTCGCATTGCGTGATGAATTCTGCCGGGGCCCAGGCGACCCTGAAATAATGCTGATTATCGATTTCGGGAAACTTTGACACATTTGTAATACGATAAGTATGCTGTAATGGATACCTGGGCAACCTCGAATCCTCTTCCCTCTCCCAAAATCATCGATTCCACTGGCACTCGAACGTTTGTGAAGAGAATTTCACAGTGACCGGCTGAAATAACGAGTTTGAATTTTCAAAATTATTTATTGCAATTTTTAATATATGTTCATTCTCACCAGGTGGATCGTACATTCCGAATACAGGGAGATTTCTGATAATCTTCACTCCAGGAGTCTTCATTGGTACGAGAATCATCGATTGTTGAGTGAGACGAGAGACCTGTCACTACCTTTCTTAGATTGATCTTTGATCTCTCTCTCACCTTTCCTTCTGTCGCCACTCGTCCCATGAAGATAGCAATCTCGCAGTGGGGATGGGCTGGAATAAATTGTTTTCGAACAATTGATTTTAAAATTTCACTAACCAGCTCCGGATGCGAACCACTTGCGAGCGTTGATCACGTATTCGTCACCGACTCGGACGATCGAACCCTGCAGAAGAGATCATAGACTAGATTCATCACGATCACTTCGATATTTCATAAGAACTATTAAAAAATAATACTTCGAGGCCTCTGCCCTTGAACACAAAATAAATGGGAAAATCAAAAACATACCTGGATATTGGATGCATCTGAAGAGGCGACGTCTGGTTCAGTCATGGCGAAGCACGACTTAATCTTACCATCCAACAACGGACGAAGCCATTTCTCTTCTGAAAATTCACTTTATTTTTTCCAAATCACACAAAAACAATTTTGAATCACTCACTCTGCGCTTCGGTTCCGTACTTGATGAGCACTTCCATGTTGCCCGTGTCTGGTGCTTGGCAGTTGAAGATCTGGAGAGAGATCAAAGATTTTCTTTTTAGATGTCCCTGAATGCCCAAGAGATCAAAGATCACTCACCTCGGGTGCAAAAACGGATCTGCCCATCAGTTCGCAGATATGTGCGTATTCGACGTTTGTGAGACCAGTTCCGTACCTGAATTCCGGCGTTTTTCTATCCGTCAAATATTATGTATGTTGCTTGAAACTCACTTATTCGCAGGATCGATAAATCTAGCGATGAACATGTTCCACGCTCCCAATGATCTTGCTTTCTCCTGTAATCAATTGAGGATACTGTAGGATACTGTAAATTGAATCATACCTTTAGAGCATTTAATTTCGGGTGGTCCTTCCAGTTGGTGGGATCGGAGTAGAATTGGACCAGCTCGGGCTCGAGGGGAATTACGTCCTGAAATTTATTGTTCAGACTTTAATGTGTTTTCAAACTGTGATTACATACATTCATGACGATATCGTGGACGATTTTGTACAATTTGCGAGCCTTCTCGGAGAGATTCGAGGGAAGAATCATCAGACCGGCTGGAATTATGATTTATTATGCGAATTTATGTATTCAACTGACCATCCTCCTCACTCTTCTTCTCCTTGACCATTTCCAATCCGAGCTTGACGAAGTATCGAGGAAGAGGAGCGAGTAGATGAGCATTAGTGCTTGCAGCCTGCTGCAGTTTAGATCGCATGTACACTCCTGCAAAGATCAAAGATTAAACCACCCAAATTTCAAAGTCTGAATCGGAATCCAAGAAACAAGAATTTATTTGAACTACGTTCGCTGAACAAGTGTTTGACTAGACGTTTCCCTCAGTGGCCGGATGGTCTAGAGGTATGATTCTCGCTTCGGGTGCGAGAGGTCCCGGGTTCGATTCCCGGTTCGGCCCAAATCTTTTTGCAATTTTCACGCACCCTGGATGATGCACGCATTGCGATAGAAGGTGTAGGCGACGTACGTGTTCCACAGTTGTCGAGGGATCTGGAGTCGAGCGATATTATTTAGCTTCACATCTTTTAACAACCTTTCTGCCGATGCATCTCTCGTATTCCTGCAGAACATCTTCCACTGTGGGAATGCCCAATTTGCGCTGTTCTTCGGACGAGAGATGACCGATGCAAGGGAAGTCCTGAAGAGGATTGTTTATCGTGGATTTTGCGGGATCATTTCAAGACCTACCTTATGGTACATTGAATTGTAGTGTGCGAATAGGAAAGTGGCCAGATCAGCGAGGGGATCTCCGATAGTGGACAGTTCCCAGTCAAGCACAGCCACCACCTAAAATCGTATAATATTTTTTTGAAATATTATTCTCAATCGAACCTTGTTCTCCTTTCCATGGAAGAGTAGATTGTCGATTCTGTAATGGGAAAAATTATGGGTTGACGGAATGTGAAAATACTGAAGTTTGGGTGTTCTAGCTAAAGCGCGAACATTGTTCGTTCTCTCGCTTATTCTAAACTGTTGCATTCAGTTTGCGAATATGAACCCACTCTTCCTCTTCCCTTTCGCCTATCTACTCGGTGAGTATTTTCCAAATTTTCAAGCGTAACTGGCATTCCAGACCACCGAAATCTGCACAAATTCAATGCGGAAGAGAATAATCATCTACTGAACACTTGTGGAATAAAGAAAGGAGATGATCTTGATTGGAAAGACAAGACTGAAGTTACCGTCCCGTGGATTGTTCGGATTATCAACTACGAATCGCATGTTTCTCCGTGGGGATTCGATGTCCTTCTTGAAACGAAATTTGTTTCGTTCAGATTAGAATGTGCGGGTGTTCTCATCACTGATCGTCATCTAATCACCCTTTCTAAATGTATTAGAAGAAGAGAGACGTAGGGTTATGCTAGACTTATCGTTTGTTCACTCAATCATGCACAAAAGAACCCTACTCGATACATCGTCCCTTCTCTGTCATTCTCCTCTCTCTCGTCCTCTTCGTAACTCTCATACCCTCCGGATCACACTTCCATTTCTGCCCCCCAATTCCCACACCACAGTAGCGTCGCGCACTATCAGTCTCTGGAACACTTTACCATCAACCACAATATCTTCAAATAGTGATACCTTCCGCTTATTAATTTCGTCCCAACCTTCATCGTTTTTCCCTTTATCCATTATAAACTCTTGGCTTGATCTTTGATCTCCACCCCTCCCCCTCCCCATACCCTTGCTGCCGCAAGAACCGATTCGACAACGTCGACGGACATCCGTCTCTGGTCCACTCTCTCGCACTCTCATGTATATAAACTTGACGGAATAAATAAATAATGAATGAATGAATAAATGAATTCGAAGAATTCGTAAAGACAATGCGGACGAAACGGTATCGCAGTTGTTCAAAATCACTGACAATCTGCATTGATTCAGTCGCATTTCATCAATACTGCGTGCTTGGGATTCGATCAGATTGAACCATATGATAAGGATGTGCTTGATTTTCTTTGGCTGATGAGTGAGACTCTAATCTTCCAAAAAATTCTAATAGAGTTCAAAGATCACAACAAAATCGGCCACAGTACTACCGAGGTGAAGAAAGTCTTGAAGCCAATTTTGTGTGGTAGCCAACGCTGCGATACAACTTACGTGACTGAAGCTCTACCTTGGGTTCGATGATTATCGCCTATTGATGATTCTGAAGTAATCATTCAGTCCAACCCCGGCAATCCTATTATCAAAAGGGCCCTGCTGCAGGAAGAAACCTTCGCCTCATACAAGCCCTATGTGATAGGACTCACTCTAAACGCAGTGAGCCATTATCTTTACACTGTGGATTTCCTTCACTCGCTCTCAATTCGCAGACTCACGCCCTCAGTATTCTTCCCTACTCTCGATTCATCTGTTTTCACATTGGATTGTGCAGAGACGGAGGAGGGGAAGATTATACGTTCAATGGTACCTCCCTTCCCTCTATTCAAACTCAAATGCAATCCCAGGAGAGGTTATCGTTGCTTTGAACCTCACTGAGCCCGCCACATTCCCCGTTTCTACCGAATAAACCGATAAATATATGCCCATACCGATAATCTCCATGTACGAGAGTGACTTCTCCATTCTTGGGAAGGTGCTTCTCGAGATAATCGTGAAGTTTATTTACTTCCTGAACCGGATTATTCATTCACTACGCATATTCAAAATCAAGCAGACCAGCGGCATCCACAATATCGCCGAAACAACCAACCTCGATCTCTTCAGTCGCAGACATTTCGTAAGCAGTCGACCACCGCTTGAAATTGCGCTCCATGTACCCGTCTGAAGAAATAACTGACTGAAAGCATATTGTGGTGAAAAATGAACGAACCCTTCCTTCCGTAGTCTCCCAATCCAATTTTGTCAACGTTGACGGTGTGAATATAGGCGAGATTCTGGATGGCTTCCTTCCAGAGGGCCTTTCTGATGTGGGGATGACTATGATCCATTATGTTTCAAAGAAGTACGTACCTCTGCTCAACGGTAACTCCGGGAATGGAGGGGTCGAGGTACAACCTTCCTCTAACATAGTCCATTACGTAGAAGGGACTGTCCAGAAGACTGCAATTTATTGGTCTAGATCTAGCTCCCAATAAATCTACGAACCTTTCATTGTAGAGATGGGCCTTGGGAACAGGCACAGGCGTGCTGCCGAGTGCCTTGATAACCTCAACAAAAAATTCTTTATGAAACCCATGCATCGTTGCTTACTCTGAACTCTCTGTCGACTTGGTGAGCCATGGGCAGGACTTTTCCGACTGGTTTCTTTCTTAGAACCAACTCCTTCGTTCCGCATCTCACGTAGTATGTAGGATTTGACTGGCCATGGCCGAATCTGAAATATGATCTTAGTCAGAGATCAAAGACCAAAGTTCAACCTTCTGAGCACGAAATCTTCTGGTTTTCCAGCGACCACTCCAAGTTCTTTTGCGAGGAATTGACGAAGTGCAGTCTCGTCCAGTTTCTCACCTATAATTATCACTTCTTGCGCAAAAAAATGCTCAAACTGTCAGATTATTTTCCAAAAACTGTAGAAACCTACGAGGAATGAGTGGTCTCGTCTCGGGAGGAACATCGAGACGAATGGAGAAGAGAGTTTCCAATTGACGAAGAGCTGCGGAGCGATCGGTCACTTTGATGGCCTTCATTCCTAATCCAGAAGCAGTCTTGCAGTTGACTCCAAGATCATCGAGGAAGATACAGCGATTGGCGGGAACCTAGAACGAAAGTCATGAGAGTTATTTCAGAATTCATTAATTTCTGCATTGATCTTTATTGAATGATCATCGTTCACCCTGAGTCTGTCGAGTGCCACTTTGTAGATGGGAGCATCAGGCTTTCTCACTCCTTCTCTGCACGATTCGACAACAACGTCGAAAAGCTTGTTGAAGTCTGTAAATTGCTGATGATGTCTCGTGATCAAGTGATTACTAGTGATAACCAAAACTACACAGCAGGCAAAAAATCGACTGACACTAGCGAAATCGACCCGTTATGAAGCTTTTATTAGTGATAATAAAAGCTGGCACAATCCATTAAAAGGGCAAAAAATTCAGAAACCCTTCGGAATGGCTGTCTAGAAAAAAAACTACTACATTTCCGAAAAAGTGCCGATACCTTTCGGAATGGTTTCTCGAGCATGTGATCGATCGAGAAATGCATTGTTAGTGATGAGACCGACTTTGAGTCCCTCCGATTTGAGAATCTAAAGGAATCAACACATTTTTTATCGGAAAAAAATCCTTATCTATAATGTGCTGAAGTTCTGTGCACTCACTTGTAAATAGCGACGGACACATTAGACTATATTTTCACTTTAGACTGTATTTTGTACCTTTACTGCAGTTATCATCTCCGGCCATAGAATCTGATCCATACTCAATTTGCCGCCAGAGAACACTTTGAGAGTTCCGAGTTGAGTACCGTGCTGCAAGTGCACGAATATTTCAAGTTTTTTTCAGGATTATTTAATTCAACAAAATTTACATACTCGCTTATTGTAGATAGATATAAAGAGGGGTTCGAAGTCTTCTGCATTCAATTTTCCACACTCGAGTAATTTGAAGGCACGATTCGCATCTTCGTCGCCTGTATATTTCCTGTTTACTCTACTCTTTCTACCTAATTGCATACCAATAATAGTCTCCACAAGTGACCCTTCCTTCAGTCCCATCTTCTTCTCCATTTCTGCAAAGATCAACAGTTCTCCGAGATAAAGATGCGTTTCGTTTTACGATTCGCGTTTTGCACTTGCTATCTGATTGGCAAGAAAGCGGTTCAAATGAAAGAGTGTTGCAAGATTTTAAGTGTGGCAATGTTTTAATGATTCCATTCGATATCAAAGGATCAAATGACTAACTCTTCCACCAGAACATTGGAGCAGGCATGAGGACGCCTCCCATATCGAAAATGACTGCATCATAGGGACGAGGTGAGGACATCTGAAGATGATGATGGGGATTTACAATGGTTGATGGCAAAGTTACTGAGCCGGAGGATCGGATGAGAACAAACACATTTTTGTCCCGTTTCTTGTTTTTAGAACGCCCTGATATAATACTGAAATGCTAAAAAAATCTGGTTCTCATCCGACGAATATCATCCGACCTAGTATGCATCACGACAAAGGAACGAAGAAGAACTCGTCTATAAATACTGAAGACGCCCAAATTTGAATGAAATGTAGAGGAAAACACGAAGTATTGTGATGGGCAGGAAAGAGAGATTAGAACTGAGAAGAATGGGGGAGGAACAGAGAGAAAGAGAGTAGTCTGATAAGGGAGAGAAGGGAGGGGGCACAACGTAGTTTGTAGATAGAGAGTGACCTCGAGATGGAAATGGTAAGGGAAATGTGCCGTTGTGTGTCGGTACTGAGTAGATGGAGTGATCGAAGGAGGGAGGAAGAGCCATGCCAGAAGGGTCGAGGACTACTTGGAATCATGTTCTTTGTAGATTGTTGCGGTAGCTTCATTGCCAAAAAAAAATTGATCAGAATGAGAAACAGTGCAGAATGGAGTTGAATGCGTTCGGGAATGCATACGTGCTGTATCTGAAAAAGAACTGGGAAAAGAAGCCACATTAGAATTCTGCTAACCGTTTTTGTTTTCTGCCTAATACGTCCCTTTCATTGAATTCTCGTCATCTTCGTAGAAATCTTTGAATCTCAAAGTATCGCTCCTTCCATTACCATAATTGGATAGATTCCTCATCTACTATCTTTTACACCACTCATCCCTTCCCCCTTCCTTCCCTTTCTCCTTCCTAATAATTCGTTCAGCTTCTAATTTCTCGTCTCTAAGCTTATCTTCTCCATCTCAGGACTCGC
The DNA here is from genome assembly GCA_900490705.1 of Pristionchus arcanus. Lineage (NCBI taxonomy): Eukaryota > Metazoa > Nematoda > Chromadorea > Rhabditida > Neodiplogasteridae > Pristionchus > Pristionchus arcanus. The sequence goes on from LS485990.1 coordinate 777,731, forward strand.
CATAGTAACACAGGGGAACGAAGGAGGAGAAGGAAGGGGGAGATTTGTATTCCTTCTTCGTTCCTCTCATTTTCCATCAATTCAGCTGCCTTTCTTCCATCCTCATCTCTCAATCAGAAATGGAGAAAGTCGTAATGCTCATCATGCTTTCTATTATCGGGTAATTTATTTATTTCCTTATTATTTTCCGTATTTATCAGAAAATAATCACAGAATGTACGGTTGTGTGGTCTAATGCATTCATGTAGACTTATTTACGCAACCACCATCTTTTTTGGAGCCAGTCTCAAAAATATTATTTTGAGTCAGTCTCAAAAATAATCATCCAATATATTTTCATGGGTGTTAAATTGTATACTTCAACCAATAACAATCTGCACATATCAGAATGCTGTGCTCATCAGCAATGATCATTCTGCTCATCACACTCTGCTCAGTACTCAGAACAAATATGGCTGACGAGGTTTCAAATGCCCATTTTCAATTCTTGAAATGCCATCACTCTACTTCTTTCAGGAATCACTCATCGAATCCTCTTCAATCGCTCTTTCAACTCCGATTCTTCCGACCAGAAAATTCTATCAGACTCAACGAGCAGCGACTATTGAATAGTTCGCTTTATCTACAAGTCGAATAAACTATTTTCGATAATCATTTTTGCCAATTTTCATTTGCATTCCATCCTTCTTCCTCCCCTCCAATCCCTCTCCTCATTCCACTTCCTTCTCTTCCTTCCGAGTGGTTTCTTCTCCTCTTTCTCTCTCATGTGATCGACGTTCCCATGGTATTTATCAGCTGATTTCTCAACGATAAACTTCTTTCCTCCAGTCAGCCAAAGATCGGATTGATAAAAAAGATCCGAGAGAAGCGGATAAGAAACCGCCGAATCATCAGGTACCGTATCCCTACCGTATCCCCATACTCTATCGCTTCAGCCCATCTCCAATCCTGCAACAGACAACGACACAGTAAATGCGACACTAGAGAAGACGGATGGTCGAACGAAGACGGTTACGGTATCCATCCGGCTATCGATTGACTCTTTGAATTCAGGGCAAAACTGAGACGAAAGCTGATCAAACGGGAAAGACAGAGAAGGGTGATGCAAAGGTACAATGATTTATGAAAATTTATGAAAAATAAGGCATTTCGGAATACGGATAAAACAACGAAGACCTCTGAGAAGAAAACGGGAGGAGCTAAGGTGAGGAAATATATTGTGAAAGATGAAGGGAACGAATACATTGAGGTGGATGGATCGGCTGGAAAGAGTGATGGAGCCGAGACCAAGGTAGGCTATATCTGAGAAAACTTGCTACCTACTCCCATTCCAGGGAGGATCGGGCGGTCTCGCATCGGAAACGGGCGGAAAGTGGTCGTCGGATGAGAAGATAGAGAAGGATGGAGCGGCTCCTCCACCCCCTGCAGCCCCCGCAGCCCCTGCAGCTGCTCCCAAACCCGCCACCGTAACTCCCCCACCAGCAGTGCCGTCCCTTCCTCGACCATCAGTGAAGACTGCTACTTCAATTCCCTCTGTTCCCCGTCCTTCCGTAAAGACAGCTACTTCCATTCCCCGTCCGTCAGTCAAAACAGCCACCTCCATTCCTCATCCCTCAATTCCGAGACCGTCAGCGAAGACAGCCAAATGCCCCTCCGTTTCAACTGCCAAACCAATTGGCGCCCAGTCAAATGGAAGGAAGACGGGTCAGTTGATCTTTGATCTTTCCTCCTACCGTATCCCCTCTGTAGGTCTGGTGATTGCGAAGCCATCGGATCCTCGTGCTCTCGTGAAGAGTACTCCCACTCCGTCAGCAAGTAGTACGACCAAGGGATCATCTTCCACTGCCAAGTCAAGTCAAAGTATGGTCCCTTTCCTCCCCACGCCTATCTCCATTCATTGCAGAGAAATCGAAGACTCCAACCGATCCGACGGATTTGACTGAGAAGACCGCAGTGGTAGGCACTTCCCCCAATCGATCGATACTACCGTACCCCTCTCTCAGGAACCGCCCGCTGGCCCACCCGCATGGCACTGTGGATGGCTGATTGCCGGAGTGCTCATTACCATTTTCGTTGGTTCGTCTGCTCTCTCTTCATTCCACATGCTCTCTCGTTGTGTCTAACTGGCGAGAGAGAGTGATGGATGGAGAGAGCGTTTAATAATCAGAATCCTTTTCAGTTTTGTTCGTGATAATGATCGTGTTCGTGGCAGCGAAAGGGTGAGGAAGCGAATATTGATCTTTGATTTTTCGATTGATCTTTGATCTTTCACCTCTTTCAGAGTGGACGATGCAGCATATAAGGCTCAAACGGCAAAGGAAAATGGTGATTCCTCTCCTCCCAATCCGAGACGAGTCCGAGACTTAATGGTCTCTGGCCGAGCCAAATTCCGTCTGAGGGAACCACCGGATCCATTGTGAAAGAGAATACTATTGAAGAAAGAAGTGTGATATCATCCAACGTTCTCGCGCCTTGCGATAAATTGTGTACTGAAATGGTTGGATTGTTCCTTCTGGTTGAGTTATCCGTTCAATATTTCAATAGATGTCTTCATTCCAAGTGGAAGACAGACAGCACAAATGACACAATCGAGTCATTTCAAATTCTAATTTTTTTATACGATCAACACTTCCAATTTGCGAATTTGCATTTATTTCAGCACCTTTCTATCTAATCATTTTCTCTAAATCCATCCAAGTAAACCTTTGCAGAAACCAATTCTTCTCTCAATTCAATCAATCATTCTCTCTCTTTCTCTTATTTTCGTCTTCCTCTCATTCCTCCTCTCATTCACCATCCGCTCGCTCGCTTCACTCGGTTGCTCCGAGGCTCGATCCGATGCTCTACTACGCCCGAACAGGGTACGGCTTATCCTGTTTTTCTCTCGATGTTCATCTTGCTCTTTTAGGATCATGTATCGTCCCAAATCCATTCTACAATCACGGAACCGCTGACGGCCCAAGCAGTTTCGAACGGAGGAAGTTTGAGACAAAGGACGATTAGCTAGTTTACGGTACCCAGCATCTAGAATACTGTAATGAGAGATCCCTTGCATCGCATCCCCATCACGACGTCTGAGACAAAGGACGATTAGCTAGTTTACGGTACCCAGCATCTAGAATACTGTAATGAGAGATCCCTTGCATCGCATCCCCATCACGACGTCTGAGACAAAGGACGATTAGCTAGTTTACGGTACCCAGCATCTAGAATACTGTAATGAGAGATCCCTTGCATCGCATCCCCATCACGACGTCTGAGAAAAAGGACGATTAGCTAGTTTACGGTACCCAGCATCTAGAATACTGTAATGAGAGATCCCTTGCATCGCATCCCCATCACGACGTCTGAGAAAAAGGACGATTAGCTAGTTTACGGTACCCAGCATCTAGAATACTGTAATGAGAGATCCCTTGCATCGCATCCCCATCACGACGTCTGAGAAAAAGGACGATTAGCTAGTTTACGGTACCCAGCATCTAGAATACTGTAATGAGAGATCCCTTGCATCGCATCCCCATCACGACGTCTGAGAAAAAGGACGATTAGCTAGTTTACGGTACCCAGCATCTAGAATACTGTAATGAGAGATCCCTTGCATCGCATCCCCATCACGACGTCTGAGAAAAAGGACGATTAGCTAGTTTACGGTACCCAGCATCTAGAATACTGTAATGAGAGATCCCTTGCATCGCATCCCCATCACGACGTCTGAGAAAAAGGACGATTAGCTAGTTTACGGTACCCAGCATCTAGAATACTGTAATGAGAGATCCCTTGCATCGCATCCCCATCACGACGTCTGAGAAAAAGGACGATTAGCTAGTTTACGGTACCCAGCATCTAGAATACTGTAATGAGAGATCCCTTGCATCGCATCCCCATCACGACGTCTGAGAAAAAGGACGATTAGCTAGTTTACGGTACCCAGCATCTAGAATACTGTAATGAGAGATCCCTTGCATCGCATCCCCATCACGACGTCTGAGAAAAAGGACGATTAGCTAGTTTACGGTACCCAGCATCTAGAATACTGTAATGAGAGATCCCTTGCATCGCATCCCCATCACGACGTCTGAGAAAAAGGACGATTAGCTAGTTTACGGTACCCAGCATCTAGAATACTGTAATGAGAGATCCCTTGCATCGCATCCCCATCACGACGTCTGAGAAAAAGGACGATTAGCTAGTTTACGGTACCCAGCATCTAGAATACTGTAATGAGAGATCCCTTGCATCGCATCCCCATCACGACGTCTGAGAAAAAGGACGATTAGCTAGTTTACGGTACCCAGCATCTAGAATACTGTAATGAGAGATCCCTTGCATCGCATCCCCATCACGACGTCTGAGAAAAAGGACGATTAGCTAGTTTACGGTACCCAGCATCTAGAATACTGTAATGAGAGATCCCTTGCATCGCATCCCCATCACGACGTCTGAGAAAAAGGACGATTAGCTAGTTTACGGTACCCAGCATCTAGAATACTGTAATGAGAGATCCCTTGCATCGCATCCCCATCACGACGTCTGAGAAAAAGGACGATTAGCTAGTTTACGGTACCCAGCATCTAGAATACTGTAATGAGAGATCCCTTGCATCGCATCCCCATCACGACGTCTGAGAAAAAGGACGATTAGCTAGTTTACGGTACCCAGCATCTAGAATACTGTAATGAGAGATCCCTTGCATCGCATCCCCATCACGACGTCTGAGAAAAAGGACGATTAGCTAGTTTACGGTACCCAGCATCTAGAATACTGTAATGAGAGATCCCTTGCATCGCATCCCCATCACGACGTCTGAGAAAAAGGACGATTAGCTAGTTTACGGTACCCAGCATCTAGAATACTGTAATGAGAGATCCCTTGCATCGCATCCCCATCACGACGTCTGAGAAAAAGGACGATTAGCTAGTTTACGGTACCCAGCATCTAGAATACTGTAATGAGAGATCCCTTGCATCGCATCCCCATCACGACGTCTGAGAAAAAGGACGATTAGCTAGTTTACGGTACCCAGCATCTAGAATACTGTAATGAGAGATCCCTTGCATCGCATCCCCAGCTTGACTACGATACACATCAATTAATATTTGATCGCTTAGTTTGATCTTTGATCTCCGGCGAACGGTAGTCGCACGTTCATGTCGTGGAAGAAGAAGAGGTCAGCGACGAGGAATGTTATATTGACCTGAAGAAAGAGCTGAAGGTATACGGTGTAGTGCAAGTTAAAAAATTAACGCACTCCTCATTTCTCACTGCTGTCTCGCTCTTTCTGACTGCCATGAGCACATGCGAAAAGAGGAGTGCGTTAAATTTTTGAACAGCCAACAGCCCCTTGTGCATCGCTACTTCTACATTTTTTTATAATTATAATATTTTATTAACAAGGGCAAACAAATTTCAGATTTTCCTGTTTCGTTGATGGAGGGGAGTATACTTCAGATGATTATGCACATCCCTCTCCTCTCTCTTTTGTAGACTACTCTTTATGCTTTCTCGAGACTGAATTAGATTCCGCACCACTACACCAATGTTATGGAGACGTTACTTTGCGAATTGTAAACGCCCTCATGAGAGTAACAGTCATCTATCATCGTAATGGATAGTACTAAGTGGTCGTCCCTCTCTTTCTTCATGATCTCTCCTCTGTTCTCCTTCCTTCCATTGTCTTGTGGTAAACAATAGTGGGAAGAGTCAAGTGGAAAGGGGGGGTGAAAGGCAAGCGAAGCCATCGAATAACCAACCGGATCCCCGTTCGTTTCCCTCCTTCGATCAGAGTGAATGAGAGAGTGAGAGGAATCGAGAGAGCCCAGACATCAAGACTACTTGTACCAGGAAGTAGTAGGATGGACCAGGACCGGTCGATAGGTTGATCAACTACCGTATTCCTCCCCTGATTCGAACTACATTGCGAGTGTGGACCTTAGCGCTGTTACGCATTTATCGACGGGACGAAAGGCAATAGAAATTACACGATAAATAATCATATTTAGCTAGTTATTTGAGGGGAATATTGACTATGTACAAAACGGCTGACTAGGACGAAGGTACCACTCTGACACTCGGACTATAGATGAATCTCGACTAGAAATACTGAGGGAAAAAGAGGGTCAACGGATATAAAGGGTTGGGGAAGCTCAAGCTCGAAGGAAAGGAGTGAACCCGATTGAATGAATGTGTGGGTAGAATTGTGCGACTAACGGAAAAGGTAGCGGAGTCAACGAGAGAAAGACCGCGATTTGTAACGTAAGTGATTGATTGGGGACTAGGAATGGGATGGGGGGGGGGTACGGTAGTTCGATGGGTCACTTATGCAACAACTCCACTATTGAGTGTCGTTGCTGCCTTCCTTCTCAATTCTCTCATTTCTTCTTCGCTCATTTTCGATTCGTCATCCGAATTCACCAGCAATTTGGCCAGATTTTCCTTCTCTTCGGCCAGATGCCACGCGGCGGTTCTGGAATGGAAATTTTAGTTTATTTTCGAAATTAATTAATAAAAATAGGTAAATAAACTCACTTGTAGACCTTAGTGTGCACGACATGAGCGATCTTCTCGAGGGGATAGCATTGCTCGAAGATCGAACGATACCTGGAAATGGGAAGGGTCAAGGAAATTCACTAGTCGTACAGAATGAATATTCTGCGTCAATAAGAGGAGCATCGCTCACCAGAATTCCTCCTTCGTCTCAGGTGTCCTATCAGGGAACAGCTCATGTCTTCCACTGTATTCGTCCTCGTTGATCAACCTGTTGGCATGCTCATGAATGATCTCACCGAGATCCGTCTTGCCTGTAAAGATCAAAGATCACTCTTGGAACTGAATCCTGTAAAATGAAGAAAGCGTACCGAGAGCCTCAGCGAATCCCTCCTTGGATCTCCATAGAACCTCAGACGGAAGCCATCCCTCGAAGGCTGATCTGAAGAATGTTGATGAATCACCATTCCAGCAGAGTTCATGCACTGAAAGTTTTCATGACTCACCTGAGTACGTGCTTTTCCATCTTCTTCTTGATCAATTTATAAGTGGGAGGAAGTCTTCCAACAAGATCGATCATCTTCTTATCGAGGAAGGGAACGCGAATCTCAAGACCGTGACAGGAGGTCGAACGATCGCATCTGAAGAAGGGGATTTATGAAATTGTGATCAAGAGCCTCCGTATCTACGATCACAAACCATGCTAATTTCTTGTAATGTAACTATTACAACGAAATAAATAATTAACGAATTAATTAAAGGAGGAGCAGGAAGAGTGAAGTACTGAAAGTAAGGGAAGGTGTCGTACCTGAGTACATCATACTGATGGAGATGAGTCATCCTTCGAAGAATTTCCTTGTGCAAATGGAATGCGTTGGGTGCTCTCTGCATGTACGCGTATGATCCGAAGAGTTCGTCTGCGCCTTCGCCTACAATTTTTAAATATTTAATTTATATTTATTTTTTTTTTGTTTTCATCGGTAAATTAAATATTTTCTCACCAGAGAGAAGCACTTTGACATCGGACGTCTCTGCAATGTGCTTGCACAACAGATAATGGGCGATTCCACAGCGAATGATGAGAGGATCGAACGTCTCCAGGGCGTAAACGACCTCTGCAATCGATTTCATTCAACATACCGTAACCCAAAATCGAAGCATTTACCGTAACACTGACTCACCAGGAATGATGTCGATGCACTGTTTGGGAGTGATCACAAGTACGTGATGGGGAATGGATAGATATTCGGCCACTTGACGAGCGTGTTCGAGGTCGGGAGAATCCTCGAATCCAACGGAGAACGCGTGCTGAAAAGACCATAATGAGCTCTGTCATGATCAAGATATCGTGCAGTGAGATCTTCCACTTTCAACTAACCGGTGTGTGCTTGAGGAACTTGGTAGCGATGGATGCGATAAGGGACGAATCAAGTCCACCAGAGAGCATGAATCCAAAGTGACGATTGCCCATCAATCGTTTCTCCACTGACTTGACGAGAGTGTCGCGGATGAGCACCTGAAGGTTCAAATTATGATGTATTTGTCCCGTTCATAGTATTTCAGGAAATATTCGAAAAATGAAATCGCGAAATTTGCACAAACAAACCTCTGCTTGATTCATGGAGACTGACTTGTCGGGATTCGTAGGGATGGACCAGTACTTTTGGATCTGAAGGAAACAATTGAACAATTGTCATAATTCACTCATTTTAAAATCTAAAAAATGAATTAAATATTACCTGAAGCGCTCTCGTCTTCATTGCAGGAATGAAAGTGGCGCAGCTTCCGGGAGGGAAATATTCAATTCTTTCGACCAGAGGAGAAACACACTTCACTTCCGAACCAACGACCAGAGCACCTGGAAGGAGGGGGAATAAAATCAGTTATCGATACATCGACGATCATACTACCGTACCATCAGCAGCGAATCCATAGAAGAGCGGACGAACTCCCATGGGATCCCTTCCGATGTACACTTTATCCTGATCGGCCATCACGAAAGCGAAGACGCCGTCCAGAAACTCGCAGGCTTTCCTGAATATCGATTTGTTGTTGGGTCCCGCACGGATCTTCTGGGATACGGTAGGTACAGTACTCACTTGAGATCTCCTTCATTTCCCACGAAGGAATGGACGATAGCAGCACAGTCCGATCCACCATTGCGGACGGATGCAAGAGGGAATTTGTCCTGAACAGAACGAGATTAGTAAAGTGTTTCGTAGGATGCTGAGTACATAATATTCGGCATTGTTGGTGGTGAACGGCTTTGTAATGAGTGTGAAGTGTTTCAAAATTATCAGATGAGCAAAGTAAGTTGGGTAATTCTTAGTAATAACTAACCTTGATCTGTTTGTGATTGTAGATCTCTCCATTGCATACGACAGACAGTCCCTGGCCAACGATTGGTTGTTGAGAAGGCTGATCTCCAGGCTGAAAATATTTTTGTAAATTTGTTATCTCTACTTCGCTGAAGACTTTGTGCTGAACTACAAGTTTCTTTATGATCAACTCCAGAGGTCAACAGATGCTCAGTTCGACAGATTTAGTGCAGGAGTTCTGCTGAGGAAAACAAGATGGATGCACTCAGACAGCTTTCGATCTCTTCTCTGGTCTATTACGCCATCGTCTCTTTCTCCTTCTGGTTTCTCCGTATGACTGTCTCATATTCTCGATCTGTTCTCATCTCATCAAACAGCTCCCTCCTCTTCTCCTCTCCGTTCCCTGTCTCCAATCTGTCTGGCGAAGCTCATTCCCCATTTAGAAACAATGGCCCGAGAACGGTTTCTGTTTGTGTTTCACCGTTTCACTTAGATTGTGAAACGAAGTCATGGGAGACTACAGACTACAAGAATCATCTCTTCCCTCCTGTGCCTCTCTTCAGTCTTACTCTCACTCACTCATTGGCTAAGAGGTGCTAACTCGTGTGATAAAGTGAGAGCAATCAGTTGATATCAGTGTAAGAGAGACAGTTGGTCATTCTCGATGAGACTAGCCTGAGATAAGAGAGAAGAAGCACTACGAGCATATAGCGATAGAAGAGAAGGGATAACATATGGTTGAGATGGACTCCGATGTGTCATCACTTGAGAATGCGAGGGTGGATTGGTATCTATGGTTTCGAAATGATTGGTATCGTTACAGAGTCAGGAGCTTGTTTCGATGTCCGATGCACCCAAAGGATTCGTGCGAAACTCTTTTGGTTGCTTGAAATGACTCGATCATCTACGAGGACCAATGAGGAAGTTCTATAGCCAACTGCCATTGAATTCCTTCCTCGTTACTTCGTTCCTCATTCTATCACTTCCTACACCCTTCCTCCCATCATTCATTATTTCGTCTATCCCAATCACAAGATCAGCTTTCTTTCTCTCGAGTGGTCAGAAAGTGCACCGAAAGGACAATCAGCTGGACAGCTCTGCACTTGTGAGAAACGTCGTCTGCACTAACTGCACCGAATGGTACACCACTCACCATCACAATGGCCAATCGATGGAATCCGAGATGGACAGTAGGGGCGACCTTCTCGAGTACGGTAAGATCGGGTCCTCGTCCGACGATTGTCATGAATGCATCCGTGTGCTCCTTGCGAACCTGCAACCACTCGACTACCGTAATCTGACTGCACCGAGGGGATCAATCGAGGACTGACTACTTACCTCCGAGGAAGTGGTGGCGCCGCCGGCGAGTGCCCAGATTCCGCACATCGCTAAAGAGCGTAAGTTAGGACGAAGGGCGGAATGAAATGTTGCACGGAACGGATAAAAGAAAGGACGCAGACAGATCGGAGTCAGTAATTGAATGGAATGGAGGGGATTTCGGCGTGCAGCGAAGAGAATGGACAAATAGATGAAATGATCTCCTTCTCGAATGGAGTAAAAGAAGAAGATATCGAAAGGAATGCTTAGAAAGGGACGAGAAGATCTCTACTGAGTAAACGAATGGATCGAACATTGAGAGTAGTCAAGACTGAAGAGGAGAAGGGAAGGGAAGGTCAGAGGGGAGACGAGATGGATGATAGACGTGATCTACTATATATACTGTGACGTCCTTCAACGATTGGGGAGGGGCACAGTTCCGGTTATTGAGGGCGGAGAAAGAAGAGAAGAATGATGAAGAGAAGAGGTACTGATGATGACCTATGACTAGGATGAATGAAGACATAGAGACAGACAACCATGAATGGAGACTGACCAGAATTGGAAGGGACGAGGGGAGGGGCGATAGAAGAAGAAGAAGAAGAAGGAGGAGGTGAAAGGGACGAAGAAGATCTCTCTTCCACTTCTCATTCCACTCTCTCATTTCTCCCTTCTCTATCATCTTCTACTCTCTTCATTTCTCATTATCTCTCATTCTATTGGGTATCAGAGATGCTATGGAATGGGAGCAACAGACAGAGGGACGCCTCTCCCTTCCCCTTCCCCTTCCCCTTCCCATTCCGCTTCCTTCCTCACTTCGATCTTCCCTCTTTGACCATCTTCAGTCTTCAGAATGGATCACTCAGATAAGGGTGAGTCAATTCAATCTATTCTATTTGCGAGAGTGATAACTTCTTTCCCCTTCGTATATTTGCTCCCCTCGGGGCGATGGCAGTTGATGAACAGTAGAAGAATAGACGAAGAAGATAGACCAGTACCTTCCACTCTCTAACTCTCCTCCATTCCCCTTATCTCTCATCTTCTCTACCCTCTCTAAACCTCCTCCAGTCATCTCCATTGTGCATCTTTCGTGCTCACCAGGAAGCGCGCGCTGTCGATTAGTCCGTTCCACGAGTAGAGAACGAGTACGGCACGAGACTTACTGTCGTTAGCGACGACTTGATCATCGAGAGCCGTTCAGCATTGTGGTGAATTGTTTGCGTTGCGGTTAGCTGATCCGTCCCTTTGGGGCACACGGTCAGGAAATGGGAAGAGAAGAAGGGGAGAGGAGAGAACAATGGAGAAATGAAAAACGACCTTCCCCTTTCATAGGCATGTGAACGTCATCGAAACGGGAGAGAATAGATAGAATGGGATACGGTAGTGAACCGTTTGATGGAGTTTAGTGTCAGTCTACTCTAGGATCTGTTAGGAAATGTAGGTATCGATAAATTAGTAAATATTTTGAAATGAAATGTATTTTGAATAGATTATTAAATATTTTGAAATGTAGTTATCGATAGATTAGTAAATATTTTGAAATGAAATGTATTTTGAATAGATTATTAAATGTTTTGAAATGTAGGTATCGATAGATTAGTAAATATTTTCTTCACTTTTTCACTCACTCGTCTGATTTCCTACTGAATTGTGCTCTACTGTTCTGCAGTTTGCAAAGCGAAGAAAGTTCTCAATTTCTCTTTTTCGCTACGATCTTCGACCTTTTTCTTCATCTCTCTTCGCGCCGCTAAGCATACAAACTTGCAAAGCTTAGACAGTAGAGTTCTTTCTTCGAGAATCTTCCACTGAGTGACCTCTATAGATTGAAAGAAGTGATTGAGTCAGAGTGAAGAAATGGAAGCAATTTCTTCTCACGATGTGTAAAATGCTGACTCATGACAAATAGGGTAGAAATGGATCGAATTACGAAGGAAAAGCATACGGGTACCTAGTACGATCACGATTTCTGAGTGTTCAGGGTAACTATTTTCGAAATATTCCTGATCGGTTGTTTAACTTTACCCTCGATCTTGTTTTCAACTGCTTCTTCTCTGTTGTTTTTGTTGTGCACCTTCTAATCACTTTGTGCAACAACAATCAACTAGAATCTAGAAGAGAAGTAACGGATCCTCATGGAATTTCTATCTTCGTTTGCTCTCATCTCTTCAATTCTCGATGAAACGTGCAGTGCAGAGTAGGAGGATGCAGTCCACTTTTTCGAGTGTTTGAAATGGAGGAAACAGAGAAGGTTCAGAGATGGGATACGAAGTTAGACGAAGTGGCGACTGAGAGTGATCTGCCATGGGAGATACTCAATGCAAGAATGAACTCTTCTCTCAAATAGACCTTAGTATTTACGGAAGATCGGAGAGAGAGAAGAAGGAGTCACTTTCATCCTTCGTCGTCGTTGACCTTTCTTCGTCACTCATCGAAGAAGGACTACGGTAGGAAAGGGCCGATCGACGAATGACTTTTTAGATGTACTCCACACGAAAAACAGCTGAGATTGATGCAGTGTACTCTCGCTGGTCTCTTCATTCTTCTTCACTTCTCCATGCTTTCGTCTTCCATGCTTTTCGTCGTTAATCATGTGGAAGAAATGGAAGATAGCCACTAACAGTTGGTCAGATGGGAGAAGAGGGGGGCTTGATCCGAGGAATGGGGAAGAGATTGGAAGAGATGAGACGAGTCAAAACAAGAGACGTCAACGTAGACAATGATCGAGTAGAGGGAACACAAGTGGGAATAGAACACTTGTTCACATCGTCATCAGATCAATCCAGTCTTCACGTGAATCACTTTACTCCCTACTGATCAACCCCCAATGAATCGAGTATCGATAGATCATGGACTGGCTGATGCAACTGTGCTGTACTTGACCCGTCAGTTTGTCTTCTGGAGGGATGGAGGGGGGGGGCTTGAACCCCCTCCCTTCCCTCCTTTCTTCTGTTGGAGCAACAACCGGAAGCGATAAGTGGAAGGACAAACTGATAAGAGATAGGGAGAGGGCATGGCGTGTGCCCCTGAGGGGTGAGAGGTCATGGAGGAGAATCTGGAAGGGTAGAGTGAATGAGAGAGTAGGGGATGGGAAGAGAGATAGAGAGAAGGTACGATACAAGTAGGTACGAGTTTAGCTCAAGTTTACATGGTGGGAGGAGTCGACTTGATGTCGTCTGCGGCAGATGATAAATGAACCTATAAGAAGGAACTGGAACTGTCTCGGCTACAGTAGTGGTTGCTCCGTAGCCTCCGTTGTACGTCTACCGATTGCGTGAGAGTCGTAGTTCCGTACTATCTTCTAATCCCTTCGTTCTTCCTTTATCGTATCGATGCTTCTTCTTCTAATCTCTGATCAGTTTCTTCCCTTCTTCACTTTTCTCCCTCTTCATTTCCCTTGGTCTCACTGGATTGAATCCTTGTAGGAAGCAGTCAGAAGTGGCTGAGATAGTGTAGGAAAGGAAGAGATGGAGTATCATTGAGTAACTTGTGGATTAATTAGTGTTTCTCTTTCTCTGCCTTCAATAAACAGACTGGGATCACCCTCCCTCCATCGACCCCTCAGGGTAAATATATAGGGGAGAGAGATTGAGAGGACGATTGTAATCAGATGATACGAGAAGACATCCGACCGCGTCGAGCGATCCTTCCATCCTTCCATTTTTTTAAATTTTGTTTTTTATTCAAAGCTATGTGAAACGCACTTCATTATTGGAGGAAGTTCATAGTTTTTAGCCATCACTTTCCAATCAGATATTCTGAAGAAGGCGCTAGAATCCTACGAAAATAGAACATTGGATGCACTTTTTAAAAAGATTTATTAGATCCCCCATCAATTGTTCTGAGCCATCAGATACTCCAAGAGAGCTTGAAATAACGCACATCTCTAAGATAACGTCGAGAGAGATTAGGTCAACCAGTTTGTCAACCTAACCCATCGTTACCTCGTAACTTGCCCCCAGGGGAAGATAATGAGTGGATCTGTTTGAGTAGGAGTCAGTCTACTACTACCTCCTTCTCTTCTCGCATTGTCTTCTACCATCCACAACCACCTCTCCCCCTCCTTCTTCTCTCTCTCTCATCCTTCCGGTCTTACTTGTAGCCCTCCACGTGATTGTGTAGTCCTTCTTCCTATTCCCCGGTGTACCCTGAACTATTCGACGGTCGTAGACATAGATAGGGATTTATCATAGATTCAAAACCTATTAGTTACCTAGTTTCATCGGAAACCATCTCAAAGTCTTCACAACAAGTCTCTTCGTTTCCCTTCGTGCTCCCTTTGTTTGGGTGAAAGCGCGAGCTTAGAAGTGTTCGTTGCGTTCACTAGTCCACGAAAGGAACCCGATCTCCCTCCTTCCCCTCCCCTCGATCCCTCACCTGTTTTCGAAATATCTAATGATTGTAATTCAGAGCAACTCCTTCGAATGTCGTCAGTGCATCCTATCTCGGATTCACTACCCGGTCTCGCTCCGCCCCTTCCGAGACCACCGCCGCATAGATGGTACTGAATTTATATATTTTTTCCGAAAATGAGGCAAAAAACAAGACTAGAACTGGCTGGGTATCGACTGTAGAGTCATCACACCGAACAAAATCAATTACGTGAATAATGAGTTCAATTCAGGTTTCCCTCCTACCGTTCCCTCACTGCTATTCTTCTCTGCATTTGCTTCGCTGCGTGAGTCATTCCAATCAGTTGTCGATCAATCGACCCTTCCCTCTTACAGTATCCACATGATGAACTGCAATCTCTCCATGTCCGTAGTGTGCATGATCAATACGACGGAAACAGATAGTGAAAGGGCAGCGAGCGGTGAGCGACTTATTTTCGTATTCGACTTCTTCAGAAAAAAATGTATATATGTTTATCAATCCTGGGAAGAAGATCTTTAAAAACCATTGAAAGATTTATGGCTTTTCATGGAGATGCGAAAATGGCAGTTCTGTGTAAATTATTGATCGTAATTCAGATGGAGGTTTCTCATCAGCAAACGAGACAGGATTCATTCGATTGGAAGGTCATGCTGACTTGGTCGATTGGACACCCGAAGAGGAGGTTCGTCCTTATTCTCCTTCCTATCTTGATCTTTGATCTCTAGGGAATAATCTTCTCTGCCTTCAATCTCGGTCTTCTCTTCATGCTCATCACTGGAGTTCTCGCTGACAAACTCAACGCCAAGTTTGAATCTGAATACAATTTATTGATTGATTTGATTGACCGTGCTGAGAATTCTAACCATGGCTTGACTTTCTGTTTGATTGCTTACAAGCTCAAAAAGGCTATGGAAAGTGATGGTGAAATGTGCTTTTCGTGCGAATTCTCGTACCTAATATTTTGGATGAGAAGTGAACAGTTCATTGTTCACTCCCTCTCTTCAGATGGATGATCCTCGGTTCTGTGGCTATCGCTGTTGTAGCGACGATGATGATTCCCATTATGACGAACAGGTAAGCATATTACGGAAGAAGAGCGAAGAATTCCTTTCTGCATTCTACATAATCACTCATCACTTTGACTTGTGCGAAGTATGTGGAAGGAAGAGACGAATTTTTGGAACTTCTTCGGTTTTTGGCCCAGTCAAGAACCGCTCCAAATGTGGATGGGGTGGGGAATGAGAAAGGTAGGGAGGGAATACTCTGCGAGAAAAGGTTGGGCCAAAAACCCTGACAGCCCAATTGGGTGTTCCTTCGTCCCAAATCTAATAGTTTCTTTCCAGTTTCTACTGGGCAGTGCTCGCACGATTCCTCATCGGTCTCTCCGATGCTATGCTGCAGGTATATTTGTTCAATCTTTCTCGTTATTCTTTAAAAAAATCGCATTGCTAAAAATGTTCGATAGTGCTTCTCTAGCAATATTGTTGAATTTTTATTATTTTCATAATTTCAGCCAGCCGTCAACTCTCTTCTCACTCGTTGGTTCCCTGTCAGTGAGAGGAGTTACGCATTGAGTATCGCAACTGGAGGAAGACAATTGGGTGAGTAAATACAAATAGATAAAACACTATCAAGTGTCTCTTGTATCGTTGATATGAGGGCTGAGTGGATGCGATTTTTTGTAATTCAAAACAGCTGCAAAGGCAAAATATATCCGGAAATGTAAATTTTGGCTGCACCTATAACTTATTTTATATCTAGGCACTCTTCTGATCACTCCTGTCGCTGGTGCTCTCTGCCAATCGACAATCTTCGGAGGATGGCCTGCCATTTTCGTCCTGTCCGCACTAGCTGGTCAGATTGATCATTGATCTTTTGCCAAATGTACTTTGATCTCTGCAGGTGTTGTCTTCATTGCCATGTATCTCTTCCTCGGAGCGGACAAACCTTCCAAACTGGTGCGTTGTCATATTTCCTTATTGATTGTTGCGTTATTTGGACAAAGAGGGATAAAAAAAGACAAAATATGTTACCTCATTCCTTCAGTCGTGCATCTCTGAAGGCGAACTCAAATTCATCACACTCGCCAATGCAGCGGAAGATTGTGGAAAGAAGAGAAACGAGAGAAAGGTAAGGAGCATTCTATAGATTTGTTTCATTTTTTGTGAACTTCCAGGCTTCCTCTTGATCTTATATTTTGGCAACACTAGGATTCCCTAAATTGAAAATGGAGTGTAAATGCAACACTGAGAACCTGGCATTCACAAAGACATTTTATATTCAGGTTCCCTGGAAGCGTATTCTCCTCTCCGGTTCCGTCTGGTCTGCTGTTGTTGCCGTTGTCTGCCATGAATTCCCTCTGATGACCATGATTATGTTCCTGCCGAGGTACGTTTCAACACTTTTAATGGATTCATTCAGACTGGTTCAGGCTATTTACCATAAGAGAGACCATACGATCTTCACTTATTTCAGTTATCTGCACGACGTCCATCACTACACAGCCACAACAAACGGTCTTCTCTCTTCTCTTCCCACTCTCGCCCTTTGGATCGCCAAGATTCTCTCTTCCTATTGTGATACTTGGCTGAAGAAACACACGAGATGGAGTTCAAGCAATATTTGCAAGGTTTGAAAAGAGGGAATGAAATTTTAGCGAAATTTTGTAGCGAATGTGTCGCATAATGCACTTCATTTTCAGCTCCTAAACGGAATCGGTTCACTCGGTTTGGGTGTTTTCCTCTATGCGACAACTCTTCTCGATGCTTCTCATGCTTGGCTGGCCGTTCTCTTCCTCTGTCTGTCTATGTTCTTCGCTGGTAAGCTCATAAATCATGTCCCTACATGCAGACAATATTTTATCGACTCTAAAAGAACTTTAAAACTGCTTCAAGTGTCATGTTTTCGCGATAGAACGAGAGAAGAATGTATTAGATGGTAGCTAAAAATCGGGCAAAATGATAGGTTCTACCGAGATTCGAACTCGGGTTGCTGGATTCAAAGTCCAGAGTGTTAACCGCTACACCATAGAACCGATGGTGTGCCTGTGCCTAACTCTCCACTAGATCCCCACTCGGCCGCCCGAGGAAGGAGAGAACGAGAAAGGAGAGCAAGCGGGAGATAGTGAGGGGAAATGAGAGAGTGGCCGCGAGTGGTCAGGGAAAAGAAAGGAACAGAGAAAAGTGGAGCGAATTTAATGGAGATTGAGTGTGAAAGGAAAGCGTTCCCGCTGCTTGTTTCGGTTGCATCTCCTCAATTTTGATTTTTTCCAAGTTTTCTCAACAATTTTTTTCTAAAAGATTGGTGCTCAAAAGTCTGGTGCTCAAAATTCTAAAAGATTGGTGCTCAAAAGTCCCAGAAAAGGCGTTGGGAATAATTTCCAGTGATCCCTTTCTAGGTCTTCACACTCCCGGTTGTCAGGCTGCCTTGGTGGCTATTGCTCCCGCCTACTCTGGAGCTGTCACTGGTAAGTTTGATCCCGATCTTTCACCAGCACTTCCATGAATTGCCAATGATATGGCACACTTTATTATGCAATTGTTCAAGCAAACAAGACTTACTTAACGAAAGGGATAAGAATAGCCCATCAAATCCCTCGCAGGTCTCGCATTCTTCTTCGTCGCCTCTTCCGGTATCGTCAATCCCATTCTCACAAAATGGATCGTCCAGGTTCGCGCCAAAACCATCATTCAAATCCTTGGCACACTGCCATCTCTTCAGAATCAATCGGCAGAGGAATGGAATCTGGTGTTCTACATCTCAACGGCATTCGCCCTTCTCCCATGCATTACATTCTCTGTGTGGGGAACTGCTGATTGCCAGGTAAATTCGAAAGTTGAATTTGGCGCCAAAACATTTCGAAACGATTAAATTGCAGTGGTGGGCGAAGAGTGAGCAACAGCAGCAATACTACAAGGACATCAAATCATCCAGGAAAACATCAAAGGAATCACTCGACTCAGAAACTGCTTGAATCCAATTCATCCCATTCAGATCAATCAGGGACTTGATGATTCCCGATTCAGTATTAGGTTATTCCCATTGTTTCGACGTTCTGTTGATGCGTAATCCCCTCTAGACGGGCTTTCAACGTTGTTAGGCCTATTTCATTATTCTCTTCCTTTCGATTCCCCCCATATCCGATCTCAACTTTTCGCTATTTATCCCACTTATAATCAATATTATTTGAGTATGCACAACTACGGGCTTGTCTTCCTACTGTAGCGATAGTGGCACTTTATCGATCGATCGCCGAAGCAACGGGATTACGGTATAACTGCGACGATTTTGTACTGTTGATTGTACTGCCAATGAATTATCTTGCTACGAGCGATGCATAAAGTTATGAGAATAACCAATGGAAGCAGAAACACACAAGATCATTACGAGATTGTTCACAGGGAGAGGGAAGGTTTTGAGAGCGAGTGGAAATGGCCCTGATTATTTACATACCCGTGTGATAGTGGGATTGTCACAACGGAGGATTGAGTGAGGATGGAACGAATGACGGGAGGAATTATTTGATAGGGTGACGAATTAACATAGTTCACAGATTGGCTTTTTCATTCGGACTGGAGATAAGAGTTTGCGAGGCTGATAATGGTTCTCTTTCCATAGTCGAATCATTGCGAAGAAGTCGTTTCTTGTGAAGTTCACGACCACAGAGACGACCTGAAAAATAAATCATTGTTTGGGTCTCTAGAGATCAAAGATCATCGACTCACTTAGGAACTGTCTGGCCTCTTTCCTTAGTAATGGCTGGCAGGATAGATAAATGGGTAGACGAAGAGCACATGCGACAATTGACAGGAAGGAGATAATGTCGACGGAGATCACGTAGAAGTAGATAAATCTGAAGGAGAGGGATTGATTTATGGGAACGATGATTCGAATGAATTACCTCGTAATTAGGGAGAAGTAGTCGACGTACTCCCATAGAGCTACGACGACTCCAAGACAATTAGACATGAGATACGTGAAGATGAGAATGACGAGAGTGCGAGTGGCTGCACGGATACGGGCCTGTAATTTAGACTTTGATCCAAATTCCGCATTCTTAGATTATAGCTATGGATAATCACATCATGCGTTTTTTCGACTCTTAGAAGTTAGTTGAGTGATATCGTTTCGGAATCAATAGTACATTTACCCATTCTCAGTGTTCCTGAAAATAAATCAATAAATTCTCACCCTCTTCTGCTTCACATGTTGCACCTCGAGCATTTGTCCGTTCTTCTCGCGAATTACGCGACTGAAACACAAAATTATATATTTTCGAAAATATAAACAAATCTGACTTGAGTTTGAATACGAGCGAAGCTGTAATGAGGAAGAGGAAGAAGAAGGGAGCGAATACTGTTGTGATTGTCCTGGAATTTAATTAATTTAATTATTTTTTAATATTAAGTTTAATATTATTTTAATCCTAACCGGAAATGGAAACGGAAGTATCTTCTGTACACGTCATTTTGCATGAGTTCAGAGGGCATTAACTTGTACTCATTCAAGTGATCAGTACACGTCTCGTTACGCTGGACCTGCAATTATTGCGTTTGCTACTTGTTCAATATCAGCAGAAAAGGCAAGGTGTAGGTCCAAACTAACCTCTAATTCGGAGAAATACGATCCTTTCGTCACTAGTCCAATGGCGAACGCGAGAAGTACGAACCAACGACGATTTTTCTGAAACATTATTAATACTATTATTTTCGAATATTACAAAATACGCAAACCTGCAGCAACTCCACAGTACGATGAGTGATTGTGATGGCGTATCTGGAAAAACATGTTATTTTTGAGTACTTATATAATATTTTACCTCTCAACAGCGGCGAAAGTGATCAAATAAGTGGAAGTGGTCATGGCTACGTGCGATATTGTAATCATCGGAACCACGTACGATGCCCTGAATAATATTTATTTATTTATTTGAATAATTAATTAGATTCCCTCTGAATGAAAAGGATCGACCCCACAATTATCCCCATTGCTCGTTGGACTCACTTTCTCCCCAGTTTGGACTCAGACGCAAATAAAAGAAGAGATTCTCGCCCCCGGAATTGAAGGATTTCGCGTCACTTTCAACCCCATCAAAGGAGCAAAGTTGAACAATGCAATAGTGAAAGATGAAGCCACGAGCTTTTAGACCCCATTTTTTTTCAAAAATATCTTCCTCAAAAAATATATTTCGGCACGAATGCTCTTCGAAAAGAGACCCTGTGTTTTCCCCGAAATGAGTTTACACAAACTTTCTTTCGTTCGCGTTCTCATTTCAGTTTAGGTCAAAGTTCGGGAGGGAAATTGGCCCACTCTTTTGTAGACCGAAAATCTGTTGTGGTCGCGCATGTTTCATCACTTATTCAACACAAAGGAAGGAAGAAATTCCATTGGAGGGAATCACGCAATCGGCCCATTTCGGATAATCACGCATTCTATTGGAAATGACAATGGGTGTAAATTCTCATCTTACTGCTCGATTCAAGATGGATTGAACTGAAGAAGTGCTCACCACATGAACTTCAATTGAACACTGGCGGTGAAATTGATCATGACCATAACACTCATAAGGGCGATGTAGGAAATTCCCATGAAGACATCGAAGAAAGCGAGAAGAAGGAGATAGAGATTGTACGAGTTTCTGAAATGGATGATCTATTGATCTGATCGATGTGATTCTCTCACATCACGAACATTTACTTTGATTCTCTGACATCCCGATCATTTTCCTCAACTTGCACTACACTTCAGCCAATAGTTCTAGGTACATCCATACCCAATCTTTCGTATTTGCCTTCTCTTCCTTCTCTTGCACGGATTCCTTGCTTCTTCACTACCAAAAGACCGAAATCATCCCTTCGGTTTCACATTTCCTTCCTCCAATCTTCCCTTTTCCTACCCATTCCAAACATCTTCTCCCCCTCCCACGAAAACAATCATTACGCCTAAGTAAAAAACAGAGATTATTATGTGACAAGTAGGGCCAGATGAATAATGGTCTCGAGCTATTCTCTATCATCCCTTGGAGTTCCGTCTTTTCTGCCTTTTCGCATCGTTTGGAATGAGACGGGAAAATGGGCTTCCAATTCAAGCGAAAACACTGAATTTTGCAGGAGTTTGGCGAGAATAGAGTCGAAACGAAGAACAAAGAAGATAGACTACAAGATTATCGGACCGACAGTGAGAGAAAATACGAATGGTCTAACCGATGTTGTCGACTTGTCGCGAAGAGAAAGAAGATGAACAGATTCTCAACGATCGAAATTATTGACACCTGAAATTTGATTATTTAAATAATTAATTAATTAAGATTATCGGACCGACAGTGAGAGAAAAGACGAATGGTCTAACCGATGTTGTCGACTTGTCGCGAAAAGGAAGAAGATGAACAGATTCTCAACGATCGAGATTATTGACACCTGAAATTTGATTATTTAAATAATTAATTAATTAATTAAATATTCTCACCGATCCTCCAATGACAACGCACAACCAGAATCTCTCCGTGAGAAAGTCGGTATCCACCTGCAAATGAAATGTCATTCATAGATCTCAGTTACTATTTTCGAACTGCATAACTACTCCGGAAAGAGTGGGTCGAGTGGACCGGAATAATGTCTCATTTCAATACATCATCTCAACGCCAACTCACATCACAACTCGAGAACAAAACACGAACTGTGTCATCCCATGAGTTGGCATAAAGCTCATTTTGGCTCTCACAAACTGTATCCAAACTTGATGATAAATTGTGGACGACGTTTGAATCATGAATTGACCAACCAAATCGCATTCATCCACAGTCGTCGTCCATATCGGGGCTACGGTCGTTGTTTCCGGTTGTGAGAGGGAGATCGTAGTGACTGTTAGGTCGTCCATTCTGGAAGGAGGGATGGAATGAGAAGAGGAAGAGGAAAGGAAGAAGGGTAATCAAGAGGATAATGCATAATTGAGTGAAGACTAATCAAACAAACGAGAACAAGAAGAATGACCACGCGAAGATACTAGTAAATGTTGGAGTAGGCCAACTAGTAAATACTAAATTTTAGTTTGACTATCTAGTTAGTAGTTAATGTTAGCTTACTATCTGGTAAATAGTAATTGTTGCAGAGGGGAGGAGTTACGAATGGGATGGGTAAGATGGGAGTGGGTCGGAATGGAGGAAGTGAGGACGTCGTGAGGATTTAGAGAGGAACGGATCGGAAAAGAGGAGGTTGAGAAAGCGCACTGAGAGCACACTGAATAATGCACCCGAGGAGAACAATTTAGAAAGGATAGTGACGCTCTGAATAGATTGATTCTTCTGATCTAGACGTCTTTGTACCTAGATTGGCTACATTTGAATGTATCCAGACTACAAGTGTAAAATGACATGGAAAGAAGGGAAAAGTGACTTGGACAATGAATTCTGGAAGAGGCACGTTTCCATTGGTAGCCAATAGAGAGTAGGGAAGGGACTTCCCGGTTATAATGTTGCCCAATGAGACTAATCAGAGAGAGAGGAAGGACGTTCTCCATGTGAGGGAGTGAGATAGACACTAACTGAGTTGAGAGGAGGAATGGATGGTAGACCATTCCCAAAACAATGTGAAATCGGACGATCGTTCAGAGAACTGACAGCTTCTTCTCACTCTACACTGGATTAGCTATACTCCCTTTCTCGTCCCTTCCGAGACCCTCCTAGACAGGGTCTATGTAGACAAGGAAAATGAACAGTCTACGTGTCTGTCCACAAATGAGTATCTCATTGGACTTGGCTGTGCCTTTTCTGAGCTGTGGAGAATACCTTCAAGAGCTAGACAGCCCCAAAGATCGGAAGTGGAGAGAGGGGAGATACCGAAAAATATGACACGGGAAACATGGATGGTCAACAACGAAGAAAGGAGAAGAAACCAAGGCAGAATGGGATATTTGGTCGAAGGGGGCGAGTAAAGGTGGTAGTGTAGGGAAGGCATGGGAAGATGATGGGAGACGCTATTTGTCATGCGACCTCAGATCCGCTGAAAAGTGAGGGAATCGCACTCAAATTGTGTAATCGAACCCATTGGATGAGTGAAGTTTGATGGTAGAGAAGAGATTAGAGAAGAAAAAGTATGAAAAGTCGAAGAAGAAAAGATCGGAGAAGAGAGATGAGTGCGAATTATTACAAGGAGAATGGCATCCCGACGGGATAAATGATGTCGTTCAGAATTGAGAGAGTTCGAAGATTATGGGATGTGTAGACAAGAAACATCGACGAAAACATAATATGTGATGATGAAGTAGTGTGATCTACTAAGATGAGTCAAAGGACGAGAGGACAATGGAATAAGGGGGGAGAAGGCACTAGTCTGAATTGAGGATCTTCGACCTCTTTTCCTTCTTCCTCGAAGGATTACAATGAAGACAGAGGGGATAATCAAGAGACTGCACGTTCCCAGAGAGAAAGACCCAAAAGACGACCCAATATTTGCTGAGAAACTACTACGTCTGGCCCTCAAGAAAGAAAAAAGGAAAGGGAAACCCTGAGGATGCACCAGCAAAACGCAGTAATCACATTGCGACCCAAAGTTGTGAAGAAACAAAGCTAAGAATCGCGTCATTTTGGGGGCGAAAATAGGTGGGGAGAAAGAGGAGGAGTGAAGAAGGCAATACAATGGTAAAATAACTACTGCAGGGGAGTCATTACAATCTTTGAGATCTCTAGGGATCATTAGAAGCCATTGTACGGTATTCTGCATGGAATATCTCTGTCACGGAAAGGAATGAATACCAAGTCATATGGTAGAATAGTATGATTTGTGAGAAGCATTTGCCTAGACTCCCGACCAAAAGAAAGAAACGAACCGTCTCGTTGGAGGTCCTTAGCGTAAATAATATTCACGTTTGTTGGAGGGGCAGAAACGAGTGAAGAGTATACTCATAAGTAGTGTACATACGAGCAATGATGCCGAGATCGGTCGGCATTTTATGACGAATAGAAAACCGTCAATAATTTCTTCGATATTACTACTTTTTCGTCTAGTCTGAGTTGGTTATTCGACCGATTTCAAACAAGAGCTTTGTCCGAAATCTCGGACGAATTTCTTTGTCGAAATCAGTAGACTGGAATAATGTAACGAAGGAGGGAATAGAAAGTGTGAAATGTATTCGTCTCAAGTTCGCCTCTCTAAATAATGTCCGAGGCGTGACCATAATTAGTGAGAGAGCGAGCAATTTGAACCGACCAAAGAGTATTACGAATAATGAGGGAGATGTTCACTTAGAGAGGGCCCTTGTTTTTACTTAGAGAGACTTGAACTAATTCGTTCTCACGAATTCGCAGTGTGAACACTGTGGAATGTAGTGAAGAACTGAAGAGAAGGAGTACAGAAGGAGGTGGGAGACAGGGGGAGGAGGGAGGAGAAGGAGGAGGATGAAAAGCCTCGAGGTCACCCTTATGAAGGGATAACAGTGGATGGACTAAGTGAAAGGCGGTCCGAATGGAATAGAAGAAGAGAAGGGAAGTGGTTATTCACGCTGGAGAGCGATTACAGGAAGAGAAAGAGGAAGAGAGAGAAGGGGGATGGTGGGTGGAAGAGAAGGGAGAGATCTGATACCATGAATAGACGAAGAATTTGCATCTGCTACTAATGCAGCTGATGAGAAGCAGTGACGAAGAGTCTGGTAAATCAGAAGGAATATCAAATGGGCGGAGTCTCAATGGTATCGTCAGAGGACTACGACAACGTCTTTCGATGGTTCAGAGACAACCCTCCCTTCTTCTCCTCCTTCCTTTCCTTCTTTCTATTCACAACTGATTAATTACGTCGATAAGGCAGTTGTGACCATGGGAAAAGCGTAAGCTGAGGCCCAACACGAATAATTACATTTGGAAATGAATAAAAGGGCCAAATGAAGACGAAGAAGACTCTTTTCCCTCGTGTGGAATATGGGCTGAATAGGGCAGATGAGTGAAGAGGGAAGGAGATAAGAATAACAGTGGAATTAATGGAGAGAGAGAGAGAGAGAGGGAAAGAAGGGAGATTACTGTACGATGGGAGAGATGAATGGAGAAGACCCTTCGGATGAATAGTGGAAGACCTCATTAGAAGGAGAAGAGAGTTCATTGAGAGAGGTCCATCGTACTTCCCGAATACACGACCATTCATTGCCTAGGGCAATAATCTTCGAAACCGGAAGTTTGCTGAAATCCAGCGAGGATTCTGAAACTGAGCAAAGAGAGGAAGGGAGTTCGAAGAGAGAGGAGGAAAAGGGACAATGGAGATGAAATGAGAAGGAAGGAAGAGAGGAAACTGTGTGAAAAGATCATGGGAATGATGGAAGAAGAGAAGATGTGAAAGAGTGAAGAGTATGCATGATGTGATCCGTCGACCTTCTTAGAAGCAACGACTCCTCCTCTTCGTTTGCATTGATTACGAAGTTCCTTCATCGTTCTTCCTTGAATCTTCTCGAATAAACAACAAATGTCTGTTCCAGAAAACGTGCAATTAGACAATGTAACTCAACAGGAAGAATGGAAATGAAGATGGAGGACAAAAGATGGAAAGAAAGGAGGGAGCTGACACTAATTACTAAAATTTTGTGCTGGAAACTCGGAATGTGCAACGCTTTCAGCAGTATTCGAAGTTTTCCGTCTATATGCGAGTCTGTAAATTATACAAGGAAGTAATATCTCTCGACAACGACTGAATATGAAGAGGAAGCACAGCGAAAACTTCCAAAAAAAACGTATTGAGATGTTCGGATGTGCGAGCACAACAAAATTAATTAATCTACGAGATGCGAAGGAATGATGAGGTAGAAGGGAAGGGAAGGAGGAAGGAAGAGGATGAGGATGAGGTGGAGGGGGAGAGGCTATTGGTCCCTGAGAACGATCCTACCATGCAATATGTGCAGGAACGAAGGAAGAGAAAGAATTCTTGAGAATGAGGAAGAGTTCTTCCAATTGTTCACTAATGGTCGAAAGAGTTGCAAATTGAAGGGCCTTCTTCCGCATTGGAAGAAAAGAGAATCGACACTTATTCAGGCTGAAATGGACGAGGAGGAATGTGTCTAGACAATGTAAAACTACTCCCTCTTGAAGTTCGGGAGGGAAAACGATACCACTAACTCTTTCGGTGATCGTCTGGTGAAGGTAAAGGTGCATCCACGTCAAGCGATTTTACAGTCATACGATAATCGCTAACCGGTTGTTAGATCGTCTACTGAGTGGATCTGCTAATTTATCTGCAGATTACTGATGTGATGTCGAGTAATCAGCAAGACTACTGTCAAAACAGTGATAATTGGATGAATTGCGTGGATCGGGAAGAGTTCTCTGGATGAGTGGAGGTGAAGACTGTATTCGAATACATTCTCATGCCGGATTCACGCCATGCACACACAGGGGAAAAGGGCGTAGTAAGCTGTAGAGTTCAAAATACGGGTCGCCGTCTCTTCATTCCCATACTCTATCACCGGTCAGAAACGCTAGAGGGTGTGTTGAATGAAAGGAATATTTTTTGCAGAGATCTTTTGAGGAGAAGGAGAATTGTCGAGGGAAGGGAATGGTTTGGGGAGAACTGAGATTGTCTGGCGTCCCCCTTCCTTCTGTCTGCCTAATCCCTCCTTTTTCCTTCCTGAAACTGCCTCTGCACTAATTAGAGTTGATGTGGGGGCACAGAGTTGATTGGAAGGGACGGGAAGGTAACTGAGACTGGAGAAGGGAAGGAGAATGGAGAAGGTAGATAAAGAATCTCTACTGAATTGGAGAAAAGAGTCAACAATGGTGCAATCCGAGTAGTCCGAAAAGGCTCGTGCGAGTCAAGTGAATTTGCGAGAAGGTGAGATTAATTCTGCCTCGATTTCGGAAGTAAACATTGAATACGTCACTATCTTCCTTTGAAATCTAACAAAAATGCATTGAAAATAGAAAACTGAGATCGAGCGAACTAATATTGAAATCTGGTGAACCGGAAAATCTCGTGTCCGGGTTTTAAACTGCGAAAAAGGGAACAGATACACGGTTGAACGGGCGCCGTGATGATTATGCAAGTGCTTCTCTATTCCACTTTTCCCCTTTACCTACTGTAGGCAAAGACACGCGAAAACAAAGGTGAGTTCAGTTGACGCCGAAGATCAAATTCGAATGAATTGCAGATTACTTCGGGGAAATCGAAGGGGAGTTTTGAGTGGCAAGTAGACAGAAGAGAGATCTCGCCCTTGTCACAATATGTCCACCCACGGATGATTGAGGAGACAAGGAGGGGGCTACTCACTCCTCACCTTCGAAAGAATGAGGGTTACTTTTGACGAAAACAGATTGAGAATTCACTAAGAATAGTGTTTTGGTGACCCAA
Organism: Pristionchus arcanus; assembly: GCA_900490705.1. Classification (NCBI taxonomy): domain Eukaryota; kingdom Metazoa; phylum Nematoda; class Chromadorea; order Rhabditida; family Neodiplogasteridae; genus Pristionchus; species Pristionchus arcanus. Next base: position 805,536 of record LS485990.1, read on the forward strand.
AGAAAGAACTTCCTCGGTTGTCCTCTTCAACTTCCATTGTGAGGGGCTAATGAATAAACGAGGAAGTTCTGCAGTGATTATTCAAGAGGATGAGTGGGTTGGAATGAATGAACGAGTAGAGCAGGAAAATAAATGAGTGTCGGAATATTTATTTTTGCACAGAATCTGTTGCTATGATTGTTCTCACGACGGAAACTCGAGTGAAATTCGAACATCTTCTCGATTCTCCTCCCACTGCTTGCTCCACTCGCACACTCCGACAATTGCAGTCTAGTTGAATAACTCCAAAGCGTGAATCCATCCAGGCTTCTACAGAGTCTGCCTACTCTTTTCGATCTGTTTTTCTTTCAGATTCAAAATTTTTCTCCGTAAAACTTTTTCAATGCCGGTGCAACGATCGGAATATTATTTATTTACATTTATTATCCATGAGATAGATACGTATTGGCAATAGGCATCGAATGTGGGTTATATCCAATACTCGATCAACATCTTCTAGATGTGACGATAGAACGGAGCTTCAGCAATCTCCTCGTATCCTTTCATTCCAATCACTTCCTCCATTAGTGAACTGCAATTGGGGCGGAGCTGAATTGTACACTCAATGTTCTGTTTCTTCCATTCGTCGATCTTCTGCTTGACGTACCTGAAAGAAGAACATTTAGTCTCGAATATCATACTTGATAGTACTGTGATATTGAAAATTACTAACTCGTCGTTCTCTTGAGATGCATTGCCGTATAGGCGCAGAGTCACCGTTTCGCACTGTCCACGCAGAATTCGTGGCAAAATAAAGGAGGATTGAGCACAATCGATGCTGAAATTCGAGATTCATGCCTATGTTGGTCTACAGCAATGAAAGAAGAAAGATTAAAATAGTCATAATCGCTTACTGGAGGATAACATTTCGTACGGGAGATCCATCTCTAATCAATTCTCTTTCGACCGACGATTTCGTAAAGCTGAAAGAAGAAATTGTTATCTCTAAGCCCAACCAATCACTTTTCTTCTACCGAACAAACACTTTTCCATCATCACAATATTGAAATTTTAATTAAAATTCTACTCCTTCTCACCTGGGCTCGATGTGGACAGGAAATATCAAATAAGTGGGAAAATTGAAATTATCTTGAAGTATGCGTCCATCTGAAAGGATAAGAAATTATCTTGAGATTTCGATAGCATCGACAATTGTCGATTATCAGGAGAAGGACTTACTGTAAAGAAGATTAGATCCCACCAAGAACTCGATATCTCTCGGAAAGGGATCACTTACTTTCTCCGATGATCTGCAATGATTATCGATTGAAGAATCGAAAGACCAGTCAGAAAACTCACTTCATATTCGATAGCACATCGATATCTTTGAGTAGAGCAGCTTTTCCATCGTTGATCACGCCTTTCTCCATCTTGCTCTGTGGAGAAACCTGCACATTGGACCTTCTGATTATTGATTGTAATGGTTCAACTCACCTTCCTCTTCTTGAACGAACACTTTTCCGTCGGAAACTCGAGGTAATGGCATGATCTTTGATCTCCTGGAAGAACAATCCAAACGAGAAGATATCTGATCACGATATGCACCCTCCAGAGTGCTGGAGAAACTACGTCGGAGAAGAGGGACGACATCTGAGATGAATGAAAACAGACGGACAGCGAAAAGCATCGAGAAGGATGTATAGTGATCAATCAGGAAGTTCCCTATCGCCGATAGTCTTCATGCCACTTCTAAGCCCGTGCTATCACTCCTTATCAGTGAAGCCCCTTCGTCAAAGCAGTTCTATCGTACTGTAGGGAGCAGTGAGATTAGAATGACCAGTCACATCACAGATTAGAGGGTATGCGAGGGAACAATGGATGAAATTGGGCAGAATAAGAAATGCATGAAACGGTTTCGAGAAATATTTCAATCATTTTTGACTAGCCAAAGAAATTTTGTTTAGAAGATCTTAATTATAGAGTTGGTCGCGAACAGTTAGAATCAATTCAACAGTGTGGAATTGCAATCGCACCAGTAGGGTACTGGCCATTTATCAACCCGTTGAATCTCCCATTTCTCCATTTCTTCCTTTTGAACGTGTGGAATAGGAGAGATCGGTGTGATGTGTGATGTGGGACGATTAGAGAATAGTGAAAATGAAGAGGGAAGAGAGAAGCAGAGGGAAAGATCGAGCACACATCGAAGGTTTAGCTGCATAACCTCGATTAAGTGCAGAGTATTCACATGATTTTCATGCGGGTATGATGTGGACTATGGACTATTCACTTCATTTTGCACACTTCGATTGAATAAATTATAATTATTAACTGGATGGTTTGCCCAGCAACTGGAGAACTTTGCCCGAAGCCATTATCTGAACCTGTTGAGTGATGGCAAACTGATTACAAACTCAGCTCATTTCCAGGTATCTGTCACTCTTTCCCCTCGTTATCAACCCATTTTCGAATCGGCAGTTGATGGTTTGGTCTTTCTCCGTGCTTCCATGTGTGTGCATTCACGTGTTTCATCTTTAAACAACAAATAAGTAGACAGCAGGAAGTGGAAGTGATGAATGGAGTGATATGTGAAGATCACCAAATATATAAAGTAGATAAATCACTGAGCAATTTAGCAATCGATAATCCTCTGGAATTTTTGCACTATCAATCGTCGTTATCTTAACAGATTATTCCTTCCTCGTGATCTCAATCCTCCTTACTCTTATCTCTTCGATCTGAGAGAAAAGCAGAGTTGAATGTCGATGAAAAGAGGTGACCTGATCTTTCAATGATCTCTTTCCCTCTCTCATGTATGCAGAACTATCGTGCTTGCAACGAGGAATTGCATCTAAGTATCTCTAATCATCATACATCACAGTTGCAATGACTTTGCAGCGAATTTTCTTCCCTAAAATGAAATCTGAAAACAAATCCCACAAAAATCGAGTAGTGTTCCTTTGTCCTCAAAATTCATAGCTTCTTCGAATTCAAATTAAACTAATTGACCCATAATAGAGTCTTTCAAGTTTCTTATCTCAGTAGTATTTGATTGTCATTTATCGGCAATTGATTACAATGAACAGAGAGATCTACGGGGATGGGGTTAGCCAAGCAAATATTATTATTGTTATAATATTACTATAAATATGAAAGAATACTTATTCTCATTAAAGACATAGTGGAAATTCGTCGGTTGTGCCTGCTGATACATAATGGGAGCTTGTTGAGGGTAATAACTGACATCGGGGTACTGAGGGAATGCATTCATTTGTTGGGCCAATTGAGGTTGGAAGGGCAAAGTTTGCTGCTGAAATTGGACTGGATGCTGAAGATGGCGGTCCTAGGATCATCCAGTGGTAAACAACTCTGGGACGGTCC
>LS485992.1:0-24633 GCA_900490705.1 Pristionchus arcanus
CTCTCGAGAGTTCTACTTCTGGTTACAGCATTAATGACTGTACCGACATTATCACTCATTCCATTATTTTCTCCAGGCATTTCCTCTCTCGGATTTCTACTCAATGCATCAGCCACCACATTAGTCTTTCCCTTGATATGATGTATTTCCAGGTTGTACTCTTGCAACACCGCTGCCCATCTCAACAATCTGGAAGCCACATGTTTCCTTTTCAGCAGTGTCACTAATGGTTGATGATCTGTACGCACTACTGTCCTTGTTCCATACAGCAAGTGCTTCCATCGAATCACTGCTTCATATACAGCGAGAGCCTCTGTGTCAACGACAGACATATGTTTCTCAGCATCTCTCAATCCCCTCGAAAAGAATCCCAATGCTCTTTCCACTCCGTCCTCTCCGTTCTGACTCAACACTGCTCCAATGCCACAGCCACTCGCATCGGTTGTCAAAATAAAAGGCCGTGATCCATCCATCGCCCCAGTATAATCAGGTTGCTGAAGCACCGGGGCAGACGAAATTCTTTCTTTCAGAAATTCAAATGCCGTATTAGCTTCATCTGTCCATAGGAGCTTCCTCCCAGCCGTCACGACCAATCTACTCAGAGGTTGCACAATCCTTGCGTATCCTTCTACAAATCTTCGATAATAGCCTGTGAGACCGAGAAAAGATTGCAATTGAGATAGTGTCTCTGGTCTCTTATACTCTCTAATGGATTGCACCTTCTTATCATCCATATGCACTCCATTTTTACTCAATCGATGTCCCAAATACTCAATCTCATCCACCATCACTTTACATTTTTTCATGTTAAGTAGAAGGCCGTTCAATCTCAATTTATCTAGAACTCGAGCTAGAACTTGCTCGTGTTCTTCTTCAGATTCTGTTGCAATTAACACATCGTCAATGTAACAAAAAACCACACGATCTCTACCTTCCTGTCGCAACTCATCCTTCAAAACTTCAGTCATCGCTCTTTGAAATATTGCAGGACTAATATTGAGGCCAAATGGGAGTACCGTGAACTCATATAGTTCTCCCATAGTTGCAAATGCCGTCACCTCTGCACTCTTCTTATTCAGTGGCAGCTGCCAAAATCCGGAAGCTAAATCCATTACCGTGAATAGCTTCTTTCCCTGGAGTGATTGCAAGATGTTCTCAATGTATGGAAGAGGAAACGCATCTTCTCTGGTCACCTCATTCACTCGTCGGAAATCAATGCAAATGCGTATGCTTCCGTCCTTCTTTTTTACAAGGACAACAGGTGATAACCACGGTGAGTTAGATCTCTTTATCACTCCTTGTGCCATCATCTTATCCAGTAATTTCCTCAATGCCGGCTTCATCGAAAATGGAACTGGTCTTTCTTTCTGCCTTATAGGTTTACAACCATCATCCAATCTGATATCACAAGCCATTCCTTTCAAACATCCAAGATCTTCATCTCTCATTGCGAACACATCAGCACGTGATCTGATGATTTCTTCGACTCGAGGGTTTAAAGGGGAATGCCGTCCTTCTTCGAGATGCTTCTTAATCTCGTTCCAATCAATCAAATTCCGATCACTCACATGATTCACTTGACACGTTTCATGAGAGATCGAATTTTCAAGTGGGACCTTCTCTTTGTCCACCGTATTCACAATGCACCATTCTCCAATCACTTCGTGCTTTTGAAACACTATATCCTCCTTAGTACCATTCCATACCGGCACTCTGACTATCTTAATTCCTTCATTTATTCCCTCAACTACTTCATCTCTTCTTGTAACAAGCATCTTTGTTCCTTCAACAGAGCTACCGCCTCCAACATACACAATTCCCAGCTCTCCGGGAGCTATGTACCTGGTTCTCAGAACTATTGCTTCATCTAATTTGGATGCCGTATTCAAAACATCTGATGATTCATGTTTCATCCTCAGTTCGAGTCCCATCGACTCCAAAGCACCAGTTCCGAGCAGAATTGCATCTATATCTCCTTCTGCCACCAAGAATCCAACTTTACACGGATACCCAATATCCATTTTCACATCCACTATGATTGAACCGACAGTCTTGATAATCTTCCTCTGAGCATCCCGAATACTGTATCGGGTATTCGACTTTAATTGCACCCCTTGCATCTGATCAACTGTTTTCTTATCAATGAGATTCACTTCTGCACCTGAATCTAGACATGCACTCACTTGCACTCCTCCAATTGTGCCACTCACATATCGCGATTTCTTAAAGAACAATGGAACATCTCCATTTTCAACATTAACGCCGTCAACAATGGATCGATCGAGACGCTCCTCGACTTCGACTCCATCACATACTTCACTAGACAATAGAACACTTCCATTTTCAACATTATTGCCGACGGCTGATACCAAACTGGATGGTCGATCGAGTCTCTCCTCGACATCGACTCCATCACTCACTTCACTGGAAAACGGAAACTCTCCATTTTCAACTTCAAATACATCAGATAACACATTGGATTGTCGATCGGGCTTCTCCTCGACTTCGACTTCAACACTCACTTCAACACACTCTACAGCGAGCATTCTTGCTCCTGCAGGAGCGAACTTATTCACAACACCACCACTACTATTATTTGCACCACCTCCATTTCGTGCCCAACCGTTTCCAGTTGTGCCGGCTGGCAGGCTCGGAGCATTCACTTGAGCACTCTGCTCGGGCTGCCGAGATTCTCTCTGATCTCCAGTACTCATTTGGTTATTTCCCTTCTGGCACGTCTTCGCCATATGTCCCAATTCTCCACAATTAAAACAATCTATTCTATTGTTATATCTGTTGCCATAGGAATTTTGAAAATTATTAAGGCCGTTCCGACCTCCGGAGTTACCGGGTCTCATTCGATCACCACCATGAGAGAAATTTCTATCTACTCTCTGATATGCCTCCAATCTTCCCATATACTCAGACAACTGCAAATGTGTCTTCATCTCCGAGTACGATCTACCCTCATGAAGCATTTTCAATAGATCCCTGCACTCGGCGCTCCTTTCATATAAGATAGCCATCTGGACTCGCTTGACCTCTTCCTGCTTACTCACATCATTAGGATGCATCTTAGATACCATATGTTCAAGCTCAGAACACACATCATTCACTGCTCTTCCTCTGGATTTCATAGCACGGAATTGTTTCTCATTGTCCAGAGAAACACAAAGACTGGTGCCGTAACAACGATCCTTCAACCAACTCAAGCAATCTCTAATCGGTTTTGTCTTGTAATCATCAGGAAGGCTTTTGTACTCGATCTTAGCTTTGCCCGTAAGCATCTCTACCAGAATTTGTTTGGCAATAACATCTCCCATATGCTCATATCTCAGTAAGAAACCATCTTTGAACAACTCCCATGACGCCTTCGATCCATCAAACAACTCGAGTGATGGCAATTTTGAGGGGTCCACACCAACAACCACACCAGAATTTAAGTTTCCACCCGCTTCTGGATCACCATTATTCTGACCTGAGAGGTTCGGGGACTTCTTTGGCTGTCCTCCAAATCCGAATGCCGTCGACGTCTTCTCCTTTGTAGGAAGCGAAAAGCGCACGTCGAGCGGATTCTGCCTGCTTCTCAGCATTTGAAGCTTCTGAAGTTGAGACTCAATGCTATCTGCTCTCCCTTCTACTCCATCAGCCCCATCAACAAGATCTGACTTACTCATATCGACAGCAAGTGCCTTCTTTTTCAACAAATAATTCTCCGTGTTCGAGTCATTTCTATCTTTAGTAATCTTGTCCACTAAATCCAGCGCCGTCGCTAACTGTCTCTGGACATCTTGATACTTTTCCTCGAGTTGCTCACGACTCAACACTGAGAGCTGAATTGACTTGATTAATGATTCTATATGCTCAACATGCATAACATTCATAATTTCACTCAATAAATCAGCCATTTGTTCATTCTTTTCACGCAATTCGGTCATCTCACTCACAACATCCACCAAATCATCTACACCGAGAACATCAAGGGCTTCCGTGACTAGAGTGCACAATTTTGTTCCTGTACTTTCAGCTCTTACAGTACGAACGTTTCTTGCCATTTCGTCAATTGAATCAAACCCTGTTCCCACCAAAATCCTGGCATCTCTTTCATCTCTGCTTTTCTTTTCCTCACACATCGCATTATATTGCGTGCGAAGCGCTTCCACACTGCTACAATTAGTGCCGTCAATAGCTTTTCTAACTGCCTCATTCATTTCCTCAAACTTCTTCTTTTCATCATCATACTGCTTTTTCAATCTCTCGCGACTCTTATTCTCGGTATTGTATTCAACCACCATGCTATCGAGCACCTTCAAATCAGCCTCAATAATCACTTTCTCCTTGTCAAAATATTCCTCGAATTCATTGATCGCATTAGCGGTAGCGCCCTTATCCGTTTCTCTTTTCAGCAAAACGTCTCTTAGTGCTTTCAGTCCCATATTCACACGTTTCAACACGTCTCTCGGTGCCGTACTCGTTTCAAGAGCCTTTCTATGACTACGAGTGACACGAGGAATACCATCGTCACCGACCTGTTGAGCTCCATTGAGAATATGCGATGCCGTCAATTCTGCTATCATCGAATTATCATCACTCTCATCCATCGGGGTACCATCGTCGTTTCCGATACGAGCTTCTAGAGTGATCTGTCTTTCGAGTTCTGCCATTTCTCGTTCGTCCATATTGATTGCACTGAATATGGCACTCTTATTACAATCTTTGGTCTTATTGTTAGTTCAGTTTGGCCTCAGCCCCCATGTAAAGATAACAGCAATCACTTCACTTCACACACCCCAGGCAATACGATAAACGGAATGCCGTGTATGAATTAAGTGGCCGTATCCCAACGAATAACAGAATTCACGAAACACAAATTAATAATCGGAGAGAACCTCCGGCCACCAACGTGAAATATGTTCCGTAAATAAAGTTATTTACATATGAAATCTGCCCAGTTCTCACTGGATTTCAACACACAGACAAGCTCCTCACTTATCTCAGTCTTCTACACAGACTGGCGCACCTCCTCGGCACGACTAGTTAGCAACCACCGGCAAGAAAATCACGAAATAATGAAAAGCAATTCAAGGTGAAAAGGATAAACTGACGAACCAAGAAGAACTTGCAGCAATTCAAATGACTTGAATATATTGTAGAGCCGTAAACCACGTGATGCGTCCCAACGATAACGACGAATCGAAGAAGAACTTTATAATCCGAAGGCCGTAGCGATGATAAACAATTCAGACGAACTAACTGTCGAAATCGACAGAGAAAAACAAGGGAAAAATCGAGAAGGCTTCTAGAACAAAACTACCGTAATTGGGCGCCTTTTCTGGCCGGAACACACAATAATTAACGGAATAAATAAATAAAATTTGAGTGATTACGAACTGACTTAATTAGCAATAAAATATTTAAATTAACGATAATTACGATAATTATGCAATAATGAGCGGGTTATCTACACCAATTCAAGCAGATAGATGCTTACAGGCCTCCTATCTAACAGATTCTCACTAATCAAAATTATCAATTCATCGCAGATAAATTAAATACTTTTCCTAGATACAACACAGGAGTCGTGACTGCAGCAAATGGGTCAATTTTTTTCAACGTTGTTCAATTATTTCGTGCAATCTAACAAAAATGTATCTAATCCTGAAGTCTCTTCATTCATGCAATCGAGGAATGGAATGAACACATAGATAATTAAATGTACTTCTTGTTTCTTCATTCTCATTGTTTATTCATATCAATCGACGTTCGTTGAGAGAACTCCTTCAATGAAGAATTTTGTCATACATAGACGATGTTATGTGTCATCTCTTCTTTAGAACCCCCTTTCTCTTACCTTCCATTCTTGGAATCTTCTTTGTAATGGGAGGGGAAGCAGCGAAAGTGAAGAATGACATTCGACAATTATCATCCACTTTCAGCACTGCACCAACATTATCGTATACTGCATCGTATCCTATATATTTCCATTATAAATACATTTATATTCCTTGTGAGATTAATACCAGGAGCAGAGAAGATAGTGATTACTTTGTCCTTGGCGAAGAATTTGTATCCCTTTTCAATCATCTGAAGGAAGTAATCATTGAATGGATTAAAGAGGGAATTCCACTTGATGTGCTCGTATGATAGTCTTTATTCCTAATCTATCGCATGCAGCAATCACTGCATCTTCTCCAAACATATATGCACAACCTCGCTCATTATTCTTTGCATATCTAAATGATAATGAGATGAAGTGAATACAAGATGGATGATTGTACCCTTTTGTCTTCTCACATGGATCCGACCATAGAATATCTTCAGCTAATCCAGAGGGATCATCGATTGGACTGAATATCCAATACATTCACTTCTATTTGGAGATCTAACCGTTTAAGAGTTGCAATATTATTGAGTGATTTGAGAGAAGGGGCGATTCCTCCATGAAGAGCAAGCATCGAATCATTCACTACTGCAGCCAATGGCATCTTAATCAATCAATTGATTCGAGAAGGATAATAGATTATCAACCTCTGCGAAGACTGAAGAGAAACTATTGTAGAGAACATTGTATTTAGAAGGATATCGAATACGCAGTTCAGTCCAGAAACCATAACATCTTCAAAGAATGGTTTTGATTGGAACAGGAGAAGGACTCTTTATCCTCACTTATTCGTCTGTGGAATCTCATGATTTCCTCTCAATCGTAGTTTGCCGAGTACTGTATCGGCGTGTGCCCCGCAAAATATTTGAATTCGCGCCTTTCTGTAAAATGGGAAAAGTCGCCCTGAGTATCGGCGCACCACACTAAACGTTCAATCAATATTTTCATCATTCTAGGCTTTTTCTGGGGTAGATTGCTGTTTTTATCGATTTTGTTGGTTTATTATCGATTTCTATTCGTTACCCTCCCTGAACAAACTTTCCCTTCCCTTTCCCTAACCCCCACTACCGGTTCACGATAAGAAGCGTAAAAGAGAGACAGACGATAGAACCAGCGAGTCATCGTATTTACAGGACAATCGGGAACGGCTCTACGAGAGATAATGAGAGAGGTCTCTGAGAAGGAACCTGAATTACTCAACGTCCTCACCCAAGCACTGCGTGGAGCAAAGGCTCCCTCGACTATGAGGGCATACGCAGGGAGTATTGCGAAGTTGAGGTAATTCCCCTATACAAACATCCCCTTTGTTAACACGGGTTATTTCTCAGAGAATTCGCGAAGGAGAGGGGAATCGATCCATCGTGCCCGTCTTCTCTCCTCATCTTCGCTCTCAGGAAGATACACGAAGGAAAATCCCTTTCCTCCCTCAAGATCCTTCATTCAGCGTACTCCCATTTCTGTGACCCTCTGCCTCCCTTCTTTTCTAGTTTGATGTCGTCACTTCTCGATTGTACCCGTAGGAGTCACCCTGTAACTCACCATCCCAAGATCCCTCCTTCTCATATCCTTACACTTGTTAGTTTCGCAGCCCGTCATCCGTCAGAATTCTGTATTGTCCGTTCAGCTCTTGGTGCTGCCTTTGCATTCGGTGCCCTTCTAAGGGTTTCTGAATTAACTGCCCTTAGATGGTCCGATCTATCATGGTCCGACGGCCTCCTTAGAATCTCCGTAAGAAGATCAAAGAACGACCAATTCGCTGAGGGTAGAGAGACATTAGTATCTATCCCCGAAGACTCCGAGACCCTTTCCCTATTCGACGTGTATAGAAGCCAAGTGCCGTCCTCTGTATGGTTGTTTCCTTCCGTTTCCCATCCCCGGTCCCATATTACTCCGGATTCGTTCCGTAAGGAACTGTACTCCCTTTGCACCCGAGCGGGCATCCATAGATTCACGCCTCACCAATTGCGGGGAGGAGGAGCAATGGAATCGATTAGAAGAGGAGCTACCTTGGATCAAGTACAACGAAGAGGTAGATGGAGATCCATCGCAGGCCTCACCCCTTACCTTTTGGATTCAGTAGAGACTCAGGGAGGAACCCTTCCTCTTCCTTAGACACATCGATATCATCCAACCCACCCTCTTTTTCTCGCTGTTTCCTGACTGTTTTTTTTCCAAATTGTAGTTTCTTGTGCCATTTTCATAGATCTTCTTTAGTCAACTCTTTTATTTCTTCTGCACGTTTTGGTTGTTGCATGTTTTTGTTTTCTATCGGGCTCTGTGCCATCTATAGACAGTTTAACTGCTTCTTTGTTGTCTCATGTACTCCACAGTTGTACAGTTCGTCTTACCCCTGCCAACGATAAATAGCAATTAGCCAACGATAAAGCCGATACATTACAAGTGCAAACTTAGGTTATCACGTATTGAGTGATAACGAGAGAAGTGATAACAAGTAGATATCATTCGGGAAAGCAATCTGGAATGAAGTCAGTTCTCGATTGAGTACCGTACTCTTACAGTACCTTGCATGCGAAAAGAAGAGTGATTATTTCAAGGGAACACGTTCCTCTATCGATATAATCACCAAGGAACATATATCGAGTATTGTATGGCCATCCACAGGTCTGAATAATCATCATTAGGATGGTATATGGTATTTCCGTACCTGGAATATCTGTAATAGATCATTGTATTGTCCATGGAGATCTCCACATATTTTAATGGGAGCATAGACATGAAGAAGAATTGGCTGAGATTTGAATACTTCCTGCAATCAATGCAATCAATCAATTCACATCTTCACTATCCAATCGAAACCTTGACTGCACTGTGAATTTGAAGTAATTGATCTGGTTTGTAATCCCATTCACGAGGACCTGAGAGATATTGGAGATCAAAGATCAAAGATTAGATTGGAACCTCCCACGAGATGAGCACGAACAAAGGCCATGATATCCATGGTTGAAAGGAGAGAGGGGAGAGGGGAAGGGAAGGAACCACTCAGAATCGAGGAATGAGAGGAGAATGAAAAGTGAAGGATTGAAATGGAAAAATATCTTTAGTCAAATGAGTGTATTATTGATGAAGAACTGTCATTCTAAAAGTGAAACTTGAATGGCAGCATTCACAAGGTCATTCATTTCATATTTGGCAATCATTTCTTTATTCACTCTAATTGAGTACAATATTTGTACATACAGCAACCCGAAGCTAAAACTTGAGATGTAATGGGAAGAATTTAAAATGAAATGATGTAATAATCAATGATTAGTTCCATAGCATGGATTGTCGATTCCTTCTCTTGGTTCTTTCTCCAATAGATTGAATCCAAGCTCGATTTTATTACAAATGAAGAGAACGACGATTCTCCATGCACAAACTGTCTCGTACTGAATCGTTTCATTTTATTCCTCAGTTATATTCTCATTTTCAGACTAGGGAAGAAATTATCTCCTGAGTTTCCAACCTTGCTTGATTTGGAAGGAAAATTCCTCGCTAGTTGACACATTCCTTCTGAGACTCTTGACCAATATACTCGATCGAATCCCGCTGAATATTCAATTGTGAAGGGAAGGAAGAGGAGGCTAACCAACCTTTCTCTTCGAATACTCCCTGTGGACTAGTGTAACTGATGAGTAGAGGACCCAAACTATCATCTGAGAAAGAAAGATAATGAGACAAAAAGTCATCAGAAGACGAGGGTCTTTCTCAATGGACTAACCGAGAGATTCGAGTGATTCAACAGCCATATCGAGTAAATGAGTGATAGTCTCTTCATGAATTCTCGTTGTTTCTTCATTTCTCTCCATTATCTCCTTCAATCGTTCATCTTTTGAAGAGACGAAAGAATGAACCCATCGACCGGATGAAATACACGATTTCTTCCTCCAACTATCGTATCCATTCTGAAATTAAATGAATTGAAGGCTTCGTGATTCACCTTATTTTTCATAGCGACCAAAATATGCGTCTCTTTTGTTCTTCATTAGCATTTACTCGCCATTGAACAATGCGTCAAAAACACTTCACCACACAATCTGTGATTATTAATAAAGCTAACATGAAAACACTCGAGAGCAGACCACTTCATTATCTTATTTATCTTCGAGAGTCATTTGTTTTCACAACCCCCTCATTTAATGAGAAAATAAGACTGAATTGGAATGGAATAAGAATTATTCGCTTCTTCTTGATTGATTACCCAATTTCCTGTGCATTCTTCACCTCTTCTTCTCTCTTTTGTCATTATTCTCCCAATGAGAAACAAAGACGAAGATCTCACTTTTTGGTATTCGAACACTCGAAGGAACTCAAACACCATTTCGAATATATTAGTTTGGTTTTATGTCTAGTTCTTGGGAACTAACCATAATAGATACAACGACCTATTGTTTTTCTTCATCTAACTCTTCAAATTGTACCTTAATAAGTTTCCTTTGTTGATGATTGAGTGTAACTCCATCAAATTGAACAGTGAGATGAGCAATGTCAGAGAAGTCGGAAAGTCTGAATAGAAAAGAGAGATGAATGAGGAATAGGAAAAGGAAGGAAGAGATGACTTGTAAGAGGGGAATTGCAAGCATCATTGAACACCTAAAGAGGAAAGCAACGACAAGGAAGATCTACAATTAATTCTACAGTATCTGATATATCCAGAGAGTATCATTGTTGATCCTAGTGTCTATTCACACATATCCATGTTTTCTCATCAGATTAATCCCCCTCGTCTAGTCTCCCCCCTCTCCCCCTCTCTCTTCTCCCTCTCTCTCTCTCTCAACATCGACGTCAGTCTCACACGTGGAGACGTCCTTCAACTTCAATCTAATTCCCACTCTTTCGACCCGAAGGAAACGACGTTTCAAATGAAGGAATACCTGATACAAATTACCCATCTCACAGTTGCTATTTCTAACTCGGACATGAAAGCCCTTCTTTGAACTGGAAAGAATACCTTCTGGAAGACCTTCGTGGAACGACTTGTAGTGCAGTGGAAACTGCCATTAGCATCGTATCGGCAAGTGCTGATCGAGCATCCATTGACTGAGAAGAAGAAGATATTGGAAGGGAAGGAGAAGGAGGAGGAGAGACAAACGAAGGAATGGGAAGGAATTATTGTCCAGTTAGTTACTGAGCTATGATCTTCACGCGTATTCTATGCATTGCAGAGAAAGGTGCAAGAATGAATGAGATGCGAGAGGGAGGGAGAAGAAGGGAGAGAAGGAGGGAAGGGAAAGGGATGAGTTACTCTGATGCATGGTTATTACTGTAGAAAGTTATGAGATGGAAAAAGAGAAGCTAAAGTAAGAAAATGAGAAGGGGAAAGAATTAGTTGAGAAGTAGGAGAGAAAGAGAAGAGGAGAAGATTAATGTTGATTATGATGGATAAGAGAGAAGGAAAGAAGGTTGGAAGAGGGGAGGAGAAAGAGGACGATGGGGGGATAGACTATGAGTAATAGAGAGATTCAATGGCAAATGAATTGAATTAGACGAAGGGGACTAGAAGGGGCAGTCTAGATCTCTTATTCTCACTATCCATTGTTATCCATCTATTTACCATTCTCCTCCCTTTTTCAGTTTCATAACAACAACATAATCACTATTATGAACTGAAGTGTAATTACTACCTGATTTCCCTAGGCTCTCATTTGGATTCCCCTATCTCTTTATTTTCCCAATTTACATTTTATCAGCATCTAAGTTTGAAACGGAACAATTGTCCTATCGGGACAACCTCCCACATAAAAAGGATACGGTAGTATACAGTAATGGTTCTATGAAGACCTACAATATGACAAACCTCTTTAATCTTCTGGATGATTTTCCTCGTGGACTTTCGTTGTTTTCTCCTGAGTGAGATTGAATTCGAGGGCACTCGAGTCAAAAACAGAGAGAGATGCACACACGAGTTCATTCGTATTGCAGGAATGAGGAAGTATAGAGAGATTACCATAGACGATGAAGAGATGATGATGATGATGATGGATCGAGTAGACACGTTGTATCCGATATGAATGGAGTCATCTTAGATAGAGATTGATTGATTGGAGTACAATGAAACACGAACGAATGAGAACAATATGTGCCCAATTCAATAATGAAGACCCAGTTCAATCACACGTTTCATGATAGATGAGTGAAAGGAAGGAAGTCACCATTCTCTTCATTCTTCCGTTCAAACTTCTTGACGACGTTTCATCTCGTCAGAAGTCGTCTTGAAACGGAAGAGAGGAGAGAAGAGAGAGAGAGATCATGACATCCAAGGGAGTACTTAGACTAGTGGTGAATGGACCATGAAACAGAGAAGAAGAAGAAGGAGGAGGGGGAGGGGGAGGGGGGGAGGAACATCGTCACTTTCATACGGTTCACTTACTAGATACTTCAATAGTAGGTATCTATCACCACACGTAAACGAATTGAGTATTGATCTACAATGGCTTCATCTATAGATCGTCGATGGAATGAATAAGAGACAGCCTCAAGCAGTGATTACAGAGTGAGTGGGAGGAGTTGAAAGAGGGGAGTCATTCTACCACCACACAACGACATCACTTGAAACACTAGACTGAACTGGTGAATTTGAGTGGGAAGTTGACGTGAAGGAAGAAGGGAAAGGAGGAAATGGAAGGGGAAAAGGAGGAGAATCTTGACGAAATGAGGAATTGGCTTCGTATCTCAGACATTACAGGGACGATATTGAAGGAGAAGAAGAAGAAAGGAGAAGAAAGAAAAAGAAGAGAAGAGAGGAAAGTATCGGAATTGAAATAGAGAAGAAGGAAATGAAGAAGGAAGGAAGTACTTGATCTACAATGTACATTGGATAGTGAAAGACTAATCTATGGATGAAGAGAAGACGAATACCTATGGATGAGAAGGAAAGGAAGGAACGGAATGGATCTATCGAAGGAAGGAGAATGGGTCTATTGTATACTCTTCGTTTGTAGAATGGTTATAAGAGAAGAAACGGGCGAGAAAATAGAAGAAAGTAGAGAGAAGATAGTGGACGATAATTGGTATGCAAAAGACGTGTTAGATTGGGAAATGGAGAAACAGCGGGAGAGAGAGAGATGAGAGGACGAATATTGAAGAGATTGAACTAGTCAAATACATCCATTCCATCTCTATACGTGATGATATTGAAGCTTATGGGAGAGAAAGAATTGGATAGGGACTGTTGATGAATGATTAATCATGAACTAGAAGGGGAAGGGTTGTCCTTATTGAATTACTAATTGCAAGAAGAATGAAGAAGTATTGAGTTCAGATGGACCAATGGAATGAATGTGTCATCTATTGATCATCGAAAGGAAAAATATCACGTTTCAGTACTCCCAAAATATCAGTGATTGTTCAATAAATCACCTTTGTTTTCACTTTTCAATTCAGTATGCAAATGCATACTCTTTCATGATAGTGTCCGTCCCTTCCTTCCCCCTCCATTCCTCCCTTCCTCTTCTCTACTCCAGATGGAAATAGTCTGTCCATAGATATCAACGACACTCTATGCACGTTCCTTTTAATCCGATCCCCTTCTCATATAAAAGTCAGTCTCCTCCCCCTCTATTCAACTATTCTTCTCCTCAAAAATAGACAAATCTCTCACTCCATTCAGTGTATTCTCCGAGTAGCTTCGTCTGTTAGAATCATCAATGTATAATTCGCTCATTTAGTGATTCAGATGCTACCGTATATCATCCTTCTCTCCTCTCTATCCTCCCTTTCTTCGGCCTCTTGTGGATCCCGTCCTCCCTCTGATGGAAACTACGGTATCTCGTCTCTTTCAATCCAATCTCATTCTTCCTGACAGAAATTCTGGCAGTGGGACCCAATCGTGGTCCACTGACTACTGTACTCAATGAGGCGAGAGATGAGGGATTGGTTGGAATGGCTATTGATTCCCCTAAGGAAGAATGCGATTCATCGTGTCTCTTCACACTTGATCACTACGATGCTCCACATCATTGTGAGTGTAAAACAATTTTTCAGATATTTTAAAGATTTATATTCTCCTCTTCACTGATCTGATCATTGGATGTTGGAGATACGATCAAGTAACATTGTTGATCCATTCCATGCTTGTTCGATAACGATTCAGCATGGAGAGAGGAGAGGGGAATGGGAATGGGATTAACTTCTGTCTTTCGGTCAACGGATAAACTCCATCTCACGCTAATCCACTTTTCATCTATACAAACAAAAAATTGTGGTCAAAGGCCAAAGGTTGCGAACTGGGGGAAACTGTAGGAATGAAGAATCCGTTTCCTACCTACTTCAGCACGTTTTCTCGCGGATCGAGAAGGATTTCTATTGCAGATTCATCATTGGTCGTGAGAAAGGAATTATCTGAATTCGTTCCCTTTGGATACACTCGAATCACTAATCGATCTACCGTATACTGTGCCCGATCTGAAGGAGAATGCGGAGCTACCGTACCCGTATGGAGACACTTCTTTTTCAATGGAACTGGAATCTGTGAGAATATCAATTGATTGATTGATACACTCGCCGACATAAGTCAATGCCAACTTTTTCAATTCCATGTATCTTTTAAACCAGAAAAGCAATAAATTTGATATTTGGAGATTACTTAGAAAGGGTGAAGACCAATATTTTCCACATAAAACGGAATATCAATAAAATCGATATTATTGCATAGTGATGACGCAATCGACGTGCATTATTTTGAAGAATCATTATTCTTAGGAGGATTTTTTCCAACTCCTCAAACTTTTTATGCATAGTCGTAAGATCGAGGGCTACCCAGAAAAAAAGTTTCAAGTTGCTGCCGCTTGCTGCAGCGGCTGCAGAGTTGCTGCAAAATCAGGGTCGAATTTTCATAACTCAGCTCCCAGACGTGCTAGAGACTCGTTCTAAGGATCATTCTGCGTCTTATCACGAGTAACTAATATCCTGAGAGTATGGTCGAGATTGACCGCCGTTTACATTTTTGAAACTCAAAAATCACTTTTCAGATGACAAAAGTTTGACGATTTGCCATTCCAAGGGTGATTTTTGTAGACAGGTGGTTTCGGTGCTGGAACATAGCAAAACCATCCACGAGGAAACGATCAACTTTTTAGAGCAATTGCTTAACTCTCCGATCTGTTGTAATCGACTTACGGAGGCACACTCAATTTGAAGAGTGCCAAATTTTGAAGAGACATTCTCTTCAATTTTTTTCTGGAGGACGAATTAAGTCCATACTTGGCCAAAAAATCAGCCACCCTCACATTATTATCGTCACACATTTTTAGATCTGCAACTCGGTTAGAAAGAAAAATATGCCAGCGCAAACTTGGCGAATCGAAATTTTCCAACTAAGTGTGCATTACAACAGATCGGAGAGTTAAGCAATTGCTCTAAAAAGTTGATCGTTTCCTCGTGGATGGTTTTGCTATGTTCCAGCACCGAAACCACCTGTCTACAAAAATCACCCTTGGAATGGCAAATCGTCAAACTTTTGTCATCTGAAAAGTGATTTTTGAGTTTCAAAAATGTAAACGGCGGTCAATCTCGACCATACTCTCAGGATATTAGTTACTCGTGATAAGACGCAGAATGATCCTTAGAACGAGTCTCTAGCACGTCTGGGAGCTGAGTTATGAAAATTCGACCCTGATTTTGCAGCAACTCTGCAGCCGCTGCAGCAAGCGGCAGCAACTTGAAACTTTTTTTCTGGGTAGCCCTCGATCATACGACTATGCATAAAAAGTTTGAGGAGTTGGAAAAAATCCTCCTAAGAATAATGATTCTTCAAAATAATGCACGTCGATTGCGTCATCACTATGCAATAATATCGATTTTATTGATATTCCGTTTTATGTGGAAAATATTGGTCTTCACCCTTTCTAAGTAATCTCCAAATATCAAATTTATTACTTTTCTGGTTTAAAAGATACATGGAATTGAAAAAGTTGGCATTGACTTATGTCGGCGAGTGTATTTATAACGGATAGTTCAGATCACACGTATACTCTGGACGGTTCGATGATCGATGGTTATACAAGAGAAGCAATTCCTCTATGTTTCGTATGGGCTCAAGATGCAATCGATCAAGAAGGATCGGGAAGCCACATAATTCTGAATGATGAAGAGGTACGGTTGATGAATGATCGATCGATAACTGACTTATCTCAGCGCGGCAAGCGGAATACCGTAATGACGAAAGAACCTCGACCATGTGATGTCTTCTTCCCGAACAGAACAAATATGGAAATGCTGACTGAATACAAAAACAATCGAACTGGTAAGAAATCTTATGCATTTCCTCGAAACTGTATCTTTTTGTCAACATTTTGAGAATAAAATGCAGTAATGCAGTATACAAGTATTGAGTATTTCTATGTCCCCAGACATGGATTCAATCAATGGTAAGTTTTGTAAGTGTACTGTCAGTGTCCCGTCCCGTTTTCCGTAGTTGTCCATGACTAACATACGTGTTCACACAAATTTCTTACACTTGATTATCATATTTTATCTACAGGTACTGAACTGGATCACTTCTATACTCTGAAGACATCGAAGCAATTGAGTGGATACAATAGAACTGTATGAATCGAGTATTGAAGATTCTCTGAAGAATTCCTTTCAGAAGGATCTCGGTCTCATTATGACGAAGAACGATTCTTCCTGCTCTTGTCTAGTTACTCTCGTGCAGACATTGGATAGTCAGACTGGAATATTCCGTAAGATTTTCTCATTCAACGAATTTTCGATATTTTATATTTCAGACCGAATCGATCACAAACTGATGCGATCGGATGCAGAATTGAATCGAATCTTTGAGAGATACAATCGAACAGGGGAGACATTCTACTGTGCAGCTAAGAAGGGCCAATGTGGATCATCCCTTCCACTCTATAAACACTTCGATTTCATTCATATTGGTCGGTCAAATCATTCTGACGAAGATTATTGATCGATTCAGATTCGATCATCACAACTTCAGAGAAGGAAATTCCTTCGACCTCCTACAGATATCCCTCTGATCCACTCTGTTGGATTTGGAGTGCTTCCTATGATGGTTTGTACTCAATGTAGTTCGATGGGAAAATGAGTTTGTAGTTGACTGGATAAGATTTATATTTCAGACGAAGAGGAAGGGTCGGGAGAAACGACTGTTGATAGAGTGAAGAGAACTACTGAATGGGAAGAAGAAGAAACTGATTGGACGACTGAATGGACGACCGATGGATGGAATACTACTGATAGAATTCCATCTACGAATGTCACTACGAAGAATATTCCCATCACTACCAAAATTACTTCGACACCAAAACTCAACTCTACTCTTACTCCATCAACAATTCGATCGACCACTCGAATCACCAATTCCACTCTATCCACCCTCACTCCTTCTTCTCCTCCTCCTACTGCTCTTGATGAGATCATCGTTAGAATGGTCAGAAGTGCATTAGGAAATGATCCTAATTGGAGAGATGCCGTTAGGAGAAAGTTGAGAGAAATATCGGAGAGAATATAATCATTCAACCAAAATAGATAGAATTGATCTCTGGTGAGATTACTCGCCATATCCGATACGGTTTGTTCCCTTCTGACATCATAATCCCTCTTTACTCCGTTTCCCCTCGTGGCCTTGCCTTGTTTCACTCTCATCTTCCTTTAACATCTCTCTTAATCTGTATATGCATCATAAAGCGAGTGTACAATAATAACAGCATCTTTACACGGTCTTTCGTAGTTAGAGAAGAGAGATCATCGGGTGAGGAAGGAATGAGATCGAAGAGGGAAGGGGAGATCGGGAAGGAGGGTCTCACGGGGGGTCTTAGGGGTATCAAAGGGGATATCAAGGGGTACGGTAGATTACTCGAGTACATGCCATTGGGCGATTTGTCTGTCTGATCTTGAGATGACGTCAGCGACATGGGAATCTGCCCCATTGAGAACGACACGACCTATCGTCTCAGAGTGACCATTCACGTGTTGCATCATCTGAATGAAAGAATAATGCAATCCTTCTTCAAATATCGTTAAAATACCAACCTACAATAATCAATCATTTGGTTAGAATTGAAAAGCTCACCTGAATATCAATGACAGCATGCATCAACTGTGACTGAGGGAGTTCGAAGATGAAACTCTCATTGAAGACGGGATTCTTCGCTGCTCTCTTCACATGAGTTCTCTTCTTTGCCAATCTCTTTCCATTTGCATCACGAAGAGACAATTTAGCGTATGGATCGGGAGTACCGATTAGACCACGTGCCTGCAATTCACGACTATTATTTTCCATCCTCCTTCTTCCAGAAGGTTGTATCCTCATTTCTAGCTTCCGAATATAAGATAATCAAAGTTTATTGAATCACCTTGACAATGACTACAGTCAGGTTGTTTAGCGATGGCTGATAGGTGAGAGAGAGGAGAACTTCACCCTGAAAGATCAAAGATCAATCTGACAAGAAGGAAGGAGGTCTAAATACCTTGGATGCGATGAGACTCTCAGGACCAAGAGCGAGAGATACGGCGATGGATGGATTGAGTGATAGTTGTCCATCGGAGAGACGATACACTGTTTCTCCCACTATCGCATCACGAGAATATCGATCGAAGGCACACACCTAGAAAGAGATTGGAGATTAAAGCTGGTAGGTGATGCTGCTTGCTTGCTGATCATGCTGATTGCACTCTTTTATCGCACTCATTATCCATAACAGATTCCGAAATACCCATTTTGATATCTCATCAATGATCATTCCAATTTCAATGCCTAGTATGGAAGAAGAAATTGGTAATTATCTCTGAGAACCCCTCGCGACATTTCCATCTTCTCTTCTCTTTTCTCATTCCCGTGAATCTTATTGAATATCTCATTTCGGAGAATTCTGGGAATGTCGAGGTTTCAAATGAGATTCAGAGTTCTTCAGTGGAGATTATTGAGAAAAGAGTAGGGAGAAGGATATTTGGTCTTATAGCCGTTTCAGTTTTCTGCAGGGATGATAAGGTCTTGAGCAAATAACTACACTCTAAGCACAACTGACAATTAGAAGGAGATCACAAGGCCACTCTAACAAATTTGAGTAAAGTCATTTTGATTGGGTTCTTGTCAAGTATACGGAGTAAGCTACACATCTGGAGTCCATTTCCCAGATGTAAATACCGTCATTGTAAATGAATAAATGACCTGGATGTGCAGAGTGGAAGCAGCCAATTGTTCAGCACTCACTCCATACATAGTAAAGTGCTCATCGAATTGGGGACAATTTGTAGCACGAACGATACGAGACTTCACTCTGCAAAGGAAAGAATTACTACGTCTACTCATCATTCTTCCATGATCGGCCATTTCCTCCTCATCATTCCCCCAATAAGTCCACTCCTAATCCCCCTTGTCAATTCATGCGAAGCCTCGAGGACAAATCGCCTCTATTTCCATCCCTTTTCTGAGAAAGAGAGCAGCTGAATTCCTCAACCCGTGAAATAAGCTTAGTTTCCATGGTCAGTCCTCTCCCTTCTTTCCCATTCTCAAGACTGAAAATGGCACGTGAGATTGATACACAAGTAGCCAATTAGGGGAGATAATTGGGACGAAAACAAGAGTGATAACAGAGATCGTTCAACTAATCTGCACACACCATTATATCCAATTATATGAATTGAATAATAGTCTTTGATTTGTTGCATAGGGAGGCTTAACGAAAATCCTTGCGTGATATTGTCCGTGAACGATGAATAATCAGGCTTAGAAGCCAAAGAAGCCTCCCCCATCCTAATTGATTGCATCCCTCCCTTCCTTACTTGTGGTCTCTATCCGGTAGAAGTTGGAGTTTGACGTAAGGATCGAGTAGGCATTGACCAGAAGGAGAAAGGGACAGTTGACAGAGGTCCTCACATGAGAGAACTCCAACCTGAAGAATGAGAATGGATAGAAGGGGAAGGGGAATGGAAGGGGAATGGATAGAAGGCGATAGGAATCAGAAGGGAAAGGGTCGTACCACGAGAGAGCAAGCGAGAGGATCGTATGAGAGCATTAGATTGATCTTTCCTCTTTCCATTGGAAGTTCCGATGGAGAGAGACGACTGAAATGCATTCGAATGATTTCCCTATGACGTCATCGAAGAGGAAAGAAGAAGTCACATTGAATGATAATGAGATATCTCGTGTCCAAAGGTGTCAGAAGGGGGATAACAACGTGCACTTTTACTCTGTCTAGTGATATTCATACGAGATCTTTCCCCGAGAGATATAAGAATCATCTCATCATCATCAACAGCAAAGGAAGGGATTTCATCAATGAAGACACAATTCCCCTCCCTATTCCCATTAGTTCTTCTCACCGAGTTCTTTCGTCCATAATGGATGCGAATGTATTGAGAGGAGAAGGAGTGGATTGATTGGATGAAAGAGGAGATTGAAGGGGTGAAATCGTCTGTCGAAGACCTCCTGGACCCTGAAGAGAAGAAAGAGATTAATACCCTCAATTTATTCCCCCCTTCTCCCATTCAAAGGACTACTCTTCTCACATCTCGTATACATTGAAGAGGAAGAAAAACAGGGGTTTGAGGGATGAAATGGGTCTTTTCTGGGGGAAAGAATGAGTAGCCCCTTGGACGACACTGATAAATTCGTGCCTTCTATGGAATGAAAGAGGGGCCTTCGTTCCATGTGACGATGCAAGATTTATCGTTTTTCGTCTCTTTTTAGTCCCTTACTCTTCCCATTTCTCTTCTTTTGATCGTTGCTCACACAAACAATGGAATTTGAGACGAATCAGAGACGAAATACGGATTCGTCCCCCACTAGAGAAGACCACCCCCCCCTCCCTTCCCTCTGGTGGATGGACTAGACCCTTTTCGGATTATTCGTTCCATTAGTGAGAAACAGAGATAATGTATTCAATCTCATTCACTCTCCTCTTTCTCTAATGAACGAGAGTATCCATCCAAGTACCGTAGTCATGAAGAGTGAGAAAGAGAGAGGGGGGGAAGGGAAGGGGAGGAAACTAATCCTCTGGGGGAACCTTTTTCGAGATAGTTCCCATAGAAACGCACGAGTTTTCGAGAAGAAAAGAGAGAGAGTTGAAAACATCTGTGATTCACTCCCCCTCCTCTCTCTCTCTTCTACAGGGAGTCCGTCACTTCCGCTCCTTCACACGTAATTTTCTCAGTCTCGACAGCCCAAACAATCGAATTGTAGGCACAGACGAAAAAATCCTTTCTCTTCCCATTCACATTTTGTAGTCCACTTTTCGTCTTCCAACAACCAATGCAGAAAAAAAAAGATAATGGGAACTAACCATTGAGAGGGCATTCTTGACAGCAATTGAATGATTCGTCTGAAGTAGATGAGGATATTGATGAGATGCCTTCCTTCTCTTATTAACGATGAGAAGAGCAAGGGCTGATATAAGGACGATGCCCCCACTCACGCCGATTAGAGCACCAACGGCCCAGTCTGAATAGATGAAGATGATTGAAGATGATAGGGGGATGGGGGGGGGGTTGAGACCTTATCGATAAGAGAATGAAGGATTCTTCAATCATCCTAAGTAGTTCATCTCGATTATTCTATCCTACGGTATCCCCTCATCTCAAGTTTCATCTCATTCTGCGTATCCTTAGGACTCGGTCTCATTTCCAAGAAAGAGTCGAAGAAGGGGCAAAAAAGAGGTGTCTTTCTTCTTCTCCTTCTAAGCCTTTCGATGCGTTGTGATAAACAGGGGCAAGTTCTCTTCGTTTTCAAGAGGGAGAAATACTCAGTTCTCAAACCCTTCTTTCTCTTTCTCTCCCATGTCAATCCCTCCTGTCAGTCGAAGGAAATCCCATGAGTAGAAGGGAGAGGCGAGTAATTGGCTATTCTCTCTAAATCCATTCACCTCTCTCATTCTACCGTATCCATTCCTCTACTACCGTATCAACTTCCGCATGGGAAATTCATCTAATCTCAGGGTCATGGTCTAAAATTATCGTTTTATTCTACGTCAGAGTCCTTTCCAGTTCCCTTCCCTCTCTCTCGTCTATTCGTCGTATTCTCTCTCTTTCTGGTCAACAACAATTACATCATCACGAGGAATGAGATTATCCATAGACAGATAAAGACCAAAGAGGAAGAATGAGCATTAAAGAAGGAATTCCTACTTGCATATCCATGTCCTTTCGTTAAGTATAGCCATCTATGCAAGAAAGTGCAAGTCTAGTTCATTGCCCTTCAGAGACTATTCATCTACCGTAGACTACCGTATGCCTATGAGAATGGAATAATCAATAGTCAACATACCATATGACTGGACACGATGGGCCACAGGCATGATGTAGGGAAGAGAGAAGAGTTGTGTCCACTAAGAGGGAACGAGCTGCGTCTTCTTCTCTTCTTCCTTCTGAATCGATGCTGCTAGGAGAAACCGCGACGCGAACCGCAACGCGTGAGAAGCCCTGAGGGGGGAGATTTCCCCTTGATGGAAAAGAGGATGAAGACTGAAAGTGGGCGGAGTTTAGAGAGTCAAGGGGAGGAGAGACATTCTCAATGCACTTTTAGACACTCGTACTGTACTGTAATATTTGTCCTGTCACTATTTTTCTGCTTCCTTATCCATAATTCATGTGTAAAAGCTGTGTGGATGAAATTGCGAGAATTAACTCCAAGAACATTTCAATTTTATAATAATTTATGAGCGAATTTTGCCCTTATTTGGGCTACAATCATTGGAATGGAATGAAATCGTCAAGCTATAAATGGTTTTCCTAACACATCCAAACCACTAATGATGGTATGTCAAAGCGGAATGGAGTGATTTCGTACACTGTACACAGAATGGTCCAATCGGGGGAAAGGGAAAGGGGAGATACTACCCTATCTACAATATATCTATTTGCATCAACAGATAGATTAGACGGCAGGTCTAGAAGATCTTTGCCAAACAAGGATAAGACCTACAGAGAATTACTTATTATTGTGCATCCACAGTAGAAAGTGAGGAATAAATATAAGAAAGCGAATTCTCATCAAATCAGTGTATAATCTACTGTATTAGGAATGGGGTGCAAGTAGTAAGAGAATGGGAGCAGAGAAGAGAGAGGGAGAGAGAGCATTCATTCATGGAAAGCAAATGACTCGTTCAGACAATTATTAAGTAATTAAGTTGATTAATTGACTACTACGGGGGATGAAACCGGGAAGGAGAGAATCATTGAATCAATCAAGAATAGTGATTGTGTGAAGGGGGCAAGGTAGATCAGAGATGGGTCTGGAATAAGAATCGATAATAGATGATGGATTAGGGTAGAAAGATGAAAGGGGAAAGAGGACAACTCAAGAGGGAGTGCAGATTGGTGAGTGAATAGGCAATTGATTAACTGAGAAGAGGGGAAGGGAGGAGAGAGGGATGAGAGAGGCTCATGAGCCAATAAGTGAACGGAGAAACTTAATGAAAGAATGAGAGAGAGAGAAAAGAGGGTGGAATGATGGATATGATCACTCACAGCAGACTTCACTATCAGTGATTATATCTCATTACCAATTGATGGATGACTGGATGGTTAGTAGAAGGGGGGAGGGAAGGCAGGATGATGAGTGAGCATGGCAAGGAAAGGGAAGTGGAAGCATCAACTGAGAATATGCTGAGGGAGAAGGGGGAAGAGGGGATCAGCCATTAGGAGAGATGGAAGGAGATCACACTCCACTTACTACTAACTCCTCTGGTTCTTCTGTATTTGATGAAGGGGCGAATAATCTTTCCCTCCTCTTATTCTCCTTTCGTACACCTGATTCTGTATCTGCACGTTGATACGAACGACGGCCAGTTGAACGAATCTCAAGAGATATCGATACGATGGGTAAGGATACTCGGAAGAAAATGCTTTCTGATATCTCATATTTATATACATTTAACTAATATTCATATTCTGAAAAAATGCAGTAAAAATAGGTGAAAACATACGATTGGTTGTACATCTCTAGCCGACACTCCTCCATCCTTCTCTCCTTCCTCTCCAATACTCTTACGATTCCTTCTTCTCGAAGGGGACGTCTTCAGTGCTGCAATCAATCTCCCTTACTCACTTCATTCCATCACTTTCACGAGACTAATCCATCTATTGGATAGACAAGACCCATTCTATCCTTGATTATGACATGGATAGAATGGGCCTCACTTATCCTCATCTACTCACAGGAAGCTTATCTACCCTTATGATAGAATACTAATAGAGTCACTAAGAGATTCCAGTTGAAGGGAGTTATTTCATTCCAAGCAAAAGACAGAGGGTAAGACATTAAGAGAGAAGGGAAAATGTGAGAGAGCATTTCTGAAGGAATGGTTACGGTAGATACTTGCGGATTACTGTATGCTAAGAATCGATCAATCGAGTGCAATGGAAAGACGAGGAGTGAAAAGAGAGATAGAATTGAGAATGGAGTGATTAGTGAAATCGGACGAAGGACAGGAAAGACAGAGGATAGAATAGAAGAGATTGAGGAGAAGATCTTCAATCAATTAACATAAAGAAGGACAGAGGGAAGAGAAATAAGGAGGATTCAACATCGGGTTATCAAACTCAGAATAATATTGACTCCAATATCGATGGTTATTAGGAAAGAGATAGAGGAAGAGGACAGAAGGGAGAGAAGGAAAGGGATAGAGAGGGGGAGAGGGATGAGTAATGGGAGAGTAGTGGCATACCCATATATGAATGGACGAGGGAACGGAACTTGTGATGACCTCCTTGTTGATGAGAACGAGAACCAGGTGGAGCTGGAACGGGATGAAGGAGAAAGGAGAGATAGAGAGGGAGGGAAGGGG
>LS485992.1:44146-134371 GCA_900490705.1 Pristionchus arcanus
TCATTTCGCGATACCCAACTGCGATTACCGTAGTCAGGGATACGATAGATTACGGTAAAAATATTTTCAGATCGATTTGAGACATTTTGGCAAAAGTGTGCCCCAAGGCTAAAATAGTTGACACGCCGAACCGGGGTATCGTGGGATTACGGTAGGTTACAGTGCGGTACCCAAAAAAAATTTCGTCGATGAACTAGACATGTAGGAACAAAGAACGAATTTTTAGAACGAAAAACAGCAAAAAAGTCAGTTCACGATGCCCAACCGCGATACCGTAGTCAGGGGTACGGTAACATACTGTAGATTACGGTAGAAAATTTTCCCGATCGATTCTAGACACTTTAGCAACAGTGTGCCCCAAGGCTAAAATGGTTGACACACCGAACCGGGTTACGGTAGGATTACGGTAGCCAAAAATCGATAAAGGCATACTGTAGAACACTTTGAGATATGTTTCAGGGACATGCTCCACCATGACCTACCACCCCATTTTGGACCATGACCCCCTATACGTGGTTGCGCAACGTTGTCGGACAGGGTATTTATAAAAAGCCAGTTCGCGATGCTACTGGGATACGGTAGCCATATACGGTAATTGTGATTACTGTAGGTGTGATTGGGTATGGTACCAATAATCGATCGATCACTAAAAACATTTTACCCATGACCCCTACGACAACGTTGCGCAACCATGTATCCCTATACATGGGGTCAGCCGGCGGCTAGGACACCTATGGTACCTACTTATTCTCACTGGAACGGATAAAAACGATGGGCAATAAGCCCCTGTTGTTGTTCTGTTGATTCATTTCAACGTGTACGGTAGATCACATGTGGTATGACCCCGATTGGAATCCCCACTCCCTCCCCTCTCGCCCCTTCCTTCTCCTTTATTCCTCCCTTCCAACCTCTCCTCTGATCTGAGTCACACCTTGTTTCACGCTTTCACGCCAATCGAAATCATTGTGATGATTGGAAGAGAGAGAGAGAGAGAGAGAGAATGATATTTTTGAGTTATCTGATTGTGATTGAGTGATCGTCTGATGAGATTGTGTAGTGAGAAGGATGTTCCCTACTTGAAGTGGGAAGAGAGAGGGAGAAGGGAGGAGAAGTGATAGTAGAAGAGAGAGGAACTGTCGATTGATTGATGTCAGCTTCATTCCACGTTTCCATCCTCTTCTTTCTATTCCTTCTTCTCTCTCTCTCCTCTCTCCTTCCTCTCTCCTTCTCTCTCCCCAAGTGCAGTCTGTATGCATCAGTTTCTCCCCTGTACGATTACACCCATTTCCCGTCTCTTTTCATCCTCCATGTTCCCTTCCCTCCCCTCCTCCTCCCTCTTTCTACTCCAATCTCATTCCCTCCTATCCACTCTATCGTTGCGTCCATTGGTCTCATCCGTTCATATACTCATCCTCTCCTTTCCTCCTTCTATTCCTTCACTGTCCATATGACGCCGTTTACCCAAGATTCGAGCAAGGTCCGGCACAGTGAAAACAGGTCGATTCTCTGAAACTTTGGATACAAAGGTTCTCGAGGGTACTGAAGACGGTGGGCATATTGATTTTGCATTGCTAGCCTCCGTTGGCTCCAGATGACGTCACGTCGAAATCGGCCTTTTCACTATTTTATCTTATTATCTCGTTTTTCGAAACAGCTAAAATTATGAAAGTATGGCTCCCGTAGTAGAATTTCATGCTGAACACGCCTGTGTTATTCATTTCTCATAATTTTCAAAATTTGATTTTATAAAAAATCTATTTTTCCTTGATGTGAAACCTGGGCTTAGCTTCTGGCATAGTTCGACGCGCCGTGATGCGCTGATTTCAAAACTATATACGCTTTTCAATATCAGACTTAGCACTTTTGAATGAGACAGCAAAAACTGTCGTGAACTCGCCTCTGAACGACGTCTCTGCCTCTCTTCTCTTCCCCTCTGGCTGGTCTTCCCATCTTCCTATCGCGAGAGAGTGTGTCGGATCGAGAGAGCGTAGATAGGGAAGAGGGTCGATCAAGGGGCAGGGACGTCGTTCAGAGGCGATTCCACGACAGTTTTTGCTGTCTCATTCAAAAGTGCTAAGTCTGATTTTGAAAAGCGTATATAGTTTTGAAATCAGCGCATCACGGCACGTCGAACTATGCCAGAAGCTAAGCCCAGGTTTCACATCAAGAAAAAATAGATTTTTTATAAAATCAAATTTTGAAAATTATGAGATATGAATAACACAGGCGTGTTCAGCATGAAATTCTACTACGGGAGCCCTATTTTCATAATTTTAGCTGTTTCGAAAAACGAGATAATAAGATAAAAAAAGTGAAAAGGCCGATTTCGACGTAACGTCATCTGTAGCCAACGGAGGTTAGCAATGAAAAATCAATATGCCCACCGTCTTCAGCACCCTCGAGAACCTTTATACCCAAAATTTCAGAGAATCGACCTTTTTCACTGTGCCGGATCCTTCCCAATTTGCTCGATTCTTCCGCAAACGGCGTCATATTCATAGTCTCTTTCCTGTAATAGGTGGAAAGGGGAAGGGGGAATAATGAGATTGGTTAACTCTTCTTCTCATTTCCTCCCCCTCTTCTTCTTCTCTATCTCACATGTCTACATAGAGACTGAAACATCCTCGTTAAGAGTAGAGGGGGGATTTCCCCTATTCTTTCTCTCACTTACTTTTTCATCTCCTCATCATCCAAATCTTGCAT
This sequence comes from Pristionchus arcanus, assembly GCA_900490705.1. NCBI lineage: Eukaryota > Metazoa > Nematoda > Chromadorea > Rhabditida > Neodiplogasteridae > Pristionchus > Pristionchus arcanus. The sequence goes on from LS485992.1 coordinate 46,850, forward strand.
TTCTTCTCACTTTCCTCCTCCTCTCTCTCTCTATCTCATCTCTTCCATTCTCTCAACAGTTCTCATTGTCTCTCTCTTCCTCTCTCTTCCTCTCTTCCGTTCGAGTTCCTTCTCCCTTTCTTCTCTTCCACTCCATTCGATCCGTCGTTCCATCGTTAGATTGCAACTTCTCAAGAGTCTTTCTCTTCTCTTCCCTTCATTCATTCATTCATTTACATCTTCACTAATCCAATTCTCTCAATTGAATCTCTTGTTATCCTCCTCTCAATCTGCATATTCGTGTGAACTCTTTTCGTCCTTCCTTCCCTATCTCAAGTCTTCTATCCATCTTCAGGCAATCAATCAATGGATATTCGGGTCTCTCCAATGGAATCAGTGATTGCTTCTCCATCTGGAATAGGAATGGGATCAACTCGATTGGATTCAATGGATTCATATCATTCGTGTCCCTCTCCTTCTCCTTCTCCTTCCATCTCAATGAGATCATCTTGTTTCTCTTCATCATCAGAGATGGAAACAGAAGATTCTCTTCCATCTTCCTCATCTTCATCTGCACCTTCCACCTCCATTCCTTCCTCATCCTCTTCACTACGAGTTCCATTGGGAGAAGGGGAACCACCTCCATCAATTGGATATTATGGGGGAAGAGAGAGAAGAGGACGATGTGTTGTAGTTGAGATGACTGATGAAGAATTGGAATATGTGGAACGAGCTCATGAGAATAGTCGACTTATCGAGATCTATGGAGATGTAGCTGAGAGATTTGTAGCTCCGCCCCCTTATATATTCTGGCCTGCGGAAGTGAGACTACCATGGACATTACCGACTAGAATGAAGAGAAGTCTACTTATGAAGGATAGGAAGATGAAGAGATGGTGTAAGTTCAATGGGGAAGGGGATGGGGTACGGTGGGGTTGAAATGGAGATAATTGAGTTTGAAAGACAATATTGGTCGATTACCCTAATCATTGTTGGTTGTTGGATTTTGATTGAGGGGTTGATCCATTCCCGTCTCTTCCTTGTCTCCTCGTCTTCCTTCTTCTCTTTTCGTGCATCTGCAACCTCATCCTCTCATTGGTCAGAATGGGATTGATCCAATCAAGAGAAGGGAATCATCATTTAAAAGGGTCTTCTCTCTTCTCTTTTCCTCATTCGTAGTATCTCTCTCTTCTCTTGAATGGAGGGGTCGACGCTTGTCCATACTCGTACTCACCCACCCTTCCATCACTCCCATCACTCCCACCCTCACCCTCCCCTCCCTCATTCATACTCTTCTCATCATCATCATCCATCTCATCGTCATACTCCTTCATTCTCATCATCATCTCCTCATGATTCTTCCCTTCCCTCTTCTTCTTCTCCTTCTCCTCTCTCAACGGGTCCTTATCGATACAGAGAGAATACACCTAGAAGAGCCAAGAGAAAGAAGCGAAGATTGGGAGGAAAAGGCCCTCCTCTGCCCTACCATGGTCAATATCTCTCCATAGGGTTACTGTATATTGTATCTCTATTGATCTTTGATCTTTTCAGTGATGGAGCAGTCGGACGAGGGAGCAAGGATGGGACTCAATGGAGGAAACATTGGTGGTGAGTTGTGTAGATGGCAAATTGGAGATGATGGATTGATAGATAGATAGAGATGGTGACGGGTGTAGATGACCATTTGCTCTGGTTTCACTAGTTTTCGAGTAGCTCCATCATATTGCATCTTGAAATCGCGGGTTACGGTAACATTCAATGAGAAAGTGATGGATCCCTTCCAATCTCCCTGTTGAGAATGTACTCGTTGAATAGTGCTATTCTCACTTCCCCTCTCTCATTCCTTGCTTTCAATTGTGCGATAGACCGATCATCGGATGGTAGAACCTTCAAAAGTGAGAGATCGAAAATCAGTATGCAAATGGAGCAAAGCTTTGTTTCGTGGGCAATAGTGCGCGTGGTTTAAGGGAGGGTGGGATGGGTGAGGTGATGGAACGATGGGAGAGATGATCCCCCACCCTTCCCTTCCTTCGTTGTCGTTGTATAGACTGGAGATGGTTTCCATGATATTCTCTCCCCGTTCATCCCCCCTCTCCCTTCTCCCTCTTTCTAGCTGTGCAATCATGCTCTCGACCATTGTCCATTTTTGGATGGAATCGGTGAAACAATATCGACCCCCCCCTCTCCCTCTCCTTTCCTCCCGTTCCCCTCACATCGTCGTCTACTCTTGATTCTCTATGACAGACGTCTCCAATATTTTTCTTCCCTTAAGTGTAATTGGCGTGAGAAATATTCGTTCGTCTTTTGCCATAGGAGTGGAGAGATGTAGAAAGAAGGAAGATAGTGAATCAAGTAGCGAAGGGTGAGAATAGGAATGATTGATAGGGAGGAAGGGATGGTACTCTATCTCTTCCTCATTTGGATATCTCGATGCCATTCACCCCCTCCTTCCACTCTTCGTTTTCTCATGTGCTGTAATGCCGTCTCACTTCACTTTTCTCGTTCATTTCTTTCATCTCTCTCGAATCTCCCTCCCTCTCCTCCCTCTCTTTCCCATCTCATCTCTCTACTCATCCCACCTCTTCTCAACAAGTTGATGGCTGCGTACCCCATAGCAGTTCCCTCCTTCTCTTCTCTTTGTTTCTCCATCTGAGTACTATCTTGACCATTGTCAATACCATTGAATAAGCAGTGTCCCCTTGCAGTTTGATCACTTTGGACATTTGGCCGCACGCAGTTTTTGCGTATGCAGAGATGGTTGTTGTAGTGAGGGAGAGAGGAGGGAAGGGGAGAGGGAGGGGGGAGACTCCCTTCCTTCCTTGCAGATTGCAAGGCGACGTTGACGTGTTGATTGTCTTCCATATCAGTAGTTAGCAACTGTAGAGAGGGGTATTTATGTTATTGCCTCTTTCCTCCCTCTTCCCCTTCCCTCCTCTCCTCTCTATCACTTCTATCTCTTGTATCTCCTCCTCCTCCTCTCTACTCGTTTCCTTCTTCTCTTCCATTCCATTCGCAACAGCAAAAGGGGAGGGAATCTCCTCTGATTGATATTCACACTTTGGTCCATTTGAGTTGCCACTCGTTTCTCGCCCCTCTTTGTTCCCCTCTTTTTTGGTCGTCTCTTCATCTCGATTCTCTTGACTGAACTGATCGAATCCCTCTATTGGATAGAACGCGAACGCGAGATATTAAACCTTTTTTTTGCGCCCTGTCTAGCACCTTTTGAAGAGAGGAATCTGATGGATTACTGTATGGTATGCCCCCTTGTTGTACGTGCCTTGAAGGGATCAAGATGGTGTAAGGAAGGAAGAGAGAGAGAGTGTGTCGACCTTCTGTCGTCCCTCATATTATATTCATGCAACAATGGTTGGAGATGCTCCTCTGATATCCCCTCCCAGCCCCTTCTCCTCCCCTCTTCCCCCTCTCCCCTCCTCCCTCATCCTTCCCTTCCTTGCAATCGAGAGTGCATCACAGGAAAGCTAGAGAGGCAGAGCCAAACGGTAGATGAATAATGTAGATGGGAGAGGGGAGGAGGGGGGGGGAGAGGAGTCAGTCCCTCTCCCGATCATCCTTCCTCTTCTCTGGTCACTATCCCCCTCTCATAATCTACAATGATGATAGTATTCATAAGCTGGCCATCTCCTCATCTCTTCAATCCTTTCCTTCCATCAACAAGTCAATGGAATGGCCCCTTTCCTTACTTCATTGGTATGCTCATCATTCAGTCCTCTCTTCTACAAGGGGAATGCGTAGTCTGTGCAATGCGTCGATACCGTCATTTTACCATGACGCAGTTTACCTTTTTTTGGTTGCATAGGAAGGAATAGTTTGATGGTGTAATCTAGTGAATAGAGAGAGAGAGATGGGAAGGGGTAGAGAGAGGGTAGATCATTTCCTCTTCTAGTATGCTCATTGATATACCATGATAACTGGGATAGAGGTGAGTCTCTTCCTTGGGTAGATCAGTCGTCTCTCTTTCGTCTATCTATCGATCGATCCTCTTCCTTCCTTTCTTCTCCTCTCCAATATCTCGTCTATCTCAGGTCCTCGTAAGGAAGAGAGTCTCTCCTCCTCCCGCTCTTCCTTCCTCTCTGCAGCCCATCCGACCGTCTGGAGTACTGCAGCAGCTGTCGCAACTGGAGGAGTCGGAGGTATTATAGAGATTGCTTTTTGATCTTTTATCGAGTGATCTTTGATCTTTTGATTCATTGAATTGTCTTGCAGAGAGTGTGGGATCCCTTCCGCCTCGTGCCCCTCCTTCTGGATTCGTAGACGAAGGAGGACGATTCACTATCAGCGAAATGGACTATGTCAGTTTACGATTTATTTATCTTGGTTACGGTAGTATGGGGAGAGTCGGTGTACTGTAGTCATTGACGATTATTGATTAATGGAACAAGTATTGATTTTCAGTTGAGTGAGGAGATCTGGCACTATCACAACACGATGACTCAGACGGAGTCGACGTTGAGTAGGAAATTGCATCTGAGAGATATGCTCTATTACGCCATCTGTCCCGTCTTTCCAAGTGAGTACGGTAGACAAAGGGAGGGGGTACGGTAGGGAGGTATCAACAAGTGATTTGATTTCGATAATGATCTTTATCATTACAGTGTGTGGTCTGTACGTGGTTGGTTCTTCTCTGAATGGATTCGGCAATAATTCATCAGACATGGACCTCTGTCTCATGATCACCAACAAGGACGTGAGTTTTGCTTATTGTTTTTGTTTTGGCAACGTTGTTTTTGTTGTTATTTATTGAATGTTTGCAGTTGGATCAGAAGTCGGACGCTGTGATGGTTCTGAATATGATTCTTGATCAGCTTGTGAACGTTGAATGGGTGGCACACCAACAGTTGATTCTCGCCAAGGTGAGGAAGGGAGGGGTGAAGGGGAGACTTGATGATGTTATGCACGTTGAAGAGGGGTTGATAAGTCTACTACTATCAATCTATGTCCGTCGATATGCCCTGTGCAAATTGGTCATTGATTTCTTATGATGATGATGATTGTTTCTCTCTCAGGTTCCAATCCTCCGAATCCAATTCACTGCTCCCTTCGGCGATATTACTGTCGATCTGAATGCAAATAACTCTGTCGCTATCAAGAACACCCATCTTCTCTGCTACTACTCATCGTGTAAGTTGATTAGAATTACAGAAGATGTTCTTAATGTGGCTATCGTTAAAATATTTACGCTATATTTGTTTATAGTTTAAAACATATTTGTATGTGAATTAATGTATTTTATTTGAGTCGATTGGCGTGTTCGTCCCCTCGTGACGATAGTGAAGGAATGGGCGAAGAAGAAGGGAATCAATGATGCTAATCGATCATCATTCACTTCATATTCTCTTGTACTCATGGTCATTCACTATCTACAGTGTAAGTAGACAATTATTCATTTACTTATTGAATGATACTTTATCCTTTTGATTAACGAGTATTGATGGAATCTGTTCAGGTGGTCTCGACCAGCCAGTTCTTCCGTCTCTTCAATCGATGTATACTCGTCGATTCTCTCGTACAGCGGATGTTCGTTCTCTGAATGTATCCATTCCTCTTGCTCATCCTCCCGATGAATGGTCATTCAACGATACGAGCTCACTCGGAGAACTTCTTATCGGATTCCTCGAATACTTCGCACTCAAGTTTGAGTGAGTTGTACATTCATTTGATCGTAAGTATTGAATTATTGTTTCAGTTACAATGTGCACGCGATTAGTGTTCGAATGGGGAAGAAGTTGGACAGGACAGCAGTAGTGAGGAGTAGAGCACAGTATGGAAATCAGATGAACAATTGGAGAAGCCAATGGAGATGTGTATGCATCGAGGTGAGTACTTTAGGATATAATCGATATTACAACTGGTAGATACAGTAACCTCTTTTCGTTACAGGAGCCATTCACGTACTCTAATACAGCACACAGTGTATACGATGAGATGGTGTTCACGAAGATCAAGGAAGCATTCAAGGATGCATACAAGTCAGTTATCGATCCATCCCATCTTTCGTGGATACTGTATCCATATCGATTGGCACCCCATTAATCGATTGTATTTCAGTCTACTCGAATCGACGAGAGATCTCTCGAAATTGATGGATTGCTCTCCCATCTCAGTGCCCATTCTTCCCCATGGAAAGTGAGTGAGAAGGGGATACTGTAGTCTATGATCTATCACCAAGTGATTTCTATTGATATATTCTCTTTTCAGTGGTGCGGTAGTGTACATGGGTGGTTCATCTCATGCGGATACATCAGCAGTTGCTTCATCATCTTCTTCATCTCTATCCAATCCTCATTCTGGACATGCATCATCAGCATCAAGTAGTTGTGGAGATGATGAAGTGAAAGAAGGAGTTATCCCTCCTATCGTCCCTTCAACTATTCCTCCATCTACATCTTCTACTCCTATGAAGAAGGATATCCCTCCCTCCTCATCCCATCTCCACCCTAATCGAAGTAATCAAGGATCAGAGACCATTCCATCTCCCGTAGTCTCCATCAATCAATGATTGACAAGAGTACTGTAGCATCCCTCTCCTCCCCCCTCACTCCCCCCCTATTCCCCCTTCCCCCTCTCAGGTCCCTATCCCCAGTCATTCAATGGATATTTAATCGTTTCAATCTTGACTCGATCACATTACAAGACACTCCTATTGACTCAATCTGAACAATCTCTATATGTATAATTGATGATCTTTATTATTACCAGTTTGTTCTTGAACTGATTGTTTCCTATCTTCGTTTGTTCCTTTTAATGTTTATCTCCTTGTAATCTCATTTAAATAGGTAGTCGAAAAGGGTAGTGATTGTGCTTATTCTCTTCTGTCGTGATGCTCTATTCTATTACATTAATCCCCTCTCTCTCTCTTATACCCTTCGTTCTCCCCTCTCTTGTCCATTCATTCAATCCATATTTATCCGGGTATTGACAATGACTCTCGTTCCTTGTGACCTACCGTACTAGATTATTGTACCGTATATCTTGGTTCTTTGTTCCTCTTGGTCCTCTCTCTCTCTCTCTCCTCTTCCTCCTCATTCGAAACAGCGACACGCACCATAGAATCTAGCTAGTCCTCCCACCAAAAAAATATAAAAATAATTTATAATGCAGAAAAAATTGAGTAGTTGCGCTTCTTTGCTTGAATTCGTAGATTCGTTTTCGTTGTTTTCTCTTTATGAGTTGCGTCTTGGATTATTTTCCATTTGATGATACCTCTAATATGTTATTGATAGTCAGTCCATATGCCCTCATTTATTACCGTATTGGATCAATAGATCCATTTATTGACGGAGAGAGAATTGAGCATGCAACTCCCATTGTCCCTCCTTATTATAATGGATAATTGTTTTGGTATAGTATTGATCATCTCTATTCAGTCTCTCTCTCTCTCCCTACTATTATCTCATCCCCGTCAGAACTCTTCCTTTGTACAGTCCAGGTTGGTTCCCTCCTGAAAACAATCCGGCCCGGCCGGCCCCAGCCGGCCCCAAGCGGCCCCATGCCTTTTTGTAGCCTGTACAGGGATAAATTTGATATAAACTCAACGGCGTTGGAAAGCTCGTATGTTATGCTATCGATTTGTGTTGACATAATTTTAAAAAGTTATGTCAATAAATAGTAAATCGGAATGGAACAGTCGTCAGTTTTGCGAAAAACAGGTGTCAAAATTACGGTAAGTAAAATCATCAACCTGATTCTTTCAACATTTTCACGATTTCGCAAAAACTGACGACTGTTCCACACCAATTTACTATTTATTGACAGAACTAATAAAAATTCTGCCAACACAAATTGATAGCATAACATACGAGCTTTACAGCGCCGTTGAGTTTATATCAAATTTATCTCTGTACGGGCTACAAAAAGGCATGGGGCCGCTTGGGGCCGGCCGGGGCCGGCCGGGCCGGATTGTTTTCAGGGGGGAACCAACCTGGACTGTATTCCAATCGGATCACACATTGAAATATGATGGTATTGCTCGTTTTACTTTGATTCTCCCCTAATTTGGTATCTTTTCCTCCCTTCTTTTTGATTCCCTCTGACAGTGATAGTTATTAGACGGATAATATTAGTCGTTCCATTAGATGGGAGGATGAGTATAGGGTAGATGAATATAATACTCAGCTAGACTCTTCTCTCTCCTTCAATCCATTCTCATTTACGGTATGTGCATCCCTTTCCCTTCCATTTCGAGGTTTATTTCTTTTTTCTTTCCTTCTCAATAGTTGATTCTAGCGGGCATCATTCATCCCATCCACACATACACTTATTATCTCGGTTACTGTATTCCCTCCAATCCGGCTAGACTATCGTATCCCTTCTTCCCCTACAGTACCTCCCAGAATGGGACGAATGTGCCTCCAATGATCTACCATTCAAGACAATCGATGGATAGATCATTCCATTCTCTCTCTTGCATTGTACACACTTTCTCGCCTTTCTCCATTCTTTCGATGCATCAATAAAGAAACTGTAAATAATGAGTTGATTGAGTACAAAGGAAAGAACAAAAGGAGAAAGGAAGTAACAGTCTTTGTGAAGAATGAGAAATGTCTCAATAATGATAGTAGTAATTGGTCGATGGCATTATTTACGAAGGAGGGGCTAACATTCCAGTAAAGAGAAGGAGGACAGTTCTAATCTCTCGACTGATGAGTTCTCTATTGAAATAGACAATGGTTGAATGACCTTGCATCTCCTTTCCCCCTTCTCTCTCTCTTTTCTCTCGAATCACACTCATTTCTTGAATCAAATCGATCCGACCCCCTAAGGGTTCCCCTCCCATCTCTGTCAGTACACTAATTCAAACGGCAAATATCGATAGAGAGTAGTACCCTCTCTCCCTCTCTTCTCTGACCTACTCTCATCTGCCATTGAAAGTGAGATCTCTTCCCTTTTCCTCTCACTCTCTAACACGAACCGGATCAGACTAATCAATTTGTGAATTCACTTCTCCCCTTCTCTTCCCTTATCATCTTCCCCCTTCCATCATTAACTATCACATCGAAGGGCATGGAAATATCCAAGTATCGAGATCGACTACTCACTGACACTGTATTTCTGCCTGGTTCGTTATCTATTTGTTTGAATGTGAAGAATCATGAAGAGATTGTGTTTTCTTCAATGATTAGCCCGATTGAAGATATATAATCATGTTTATCATTCTTCATCTCATTTCCCATCTCAAGGTTCTCGTGATGTGTGGGGAGGTCCTCTTCTCATCATCGTTCCTCCTCAAACCATCGCTTCCGTTACTCCTTCTGTAGAGGAAGGAACGGATCTACCACTAGGATACAGCCAATTAGTATCCATTATTGGGTTAGTTCCCAGTCATTTGTCGCTTTTCTTCATTTGAATCTTCTGAAAGATTTCATGTAGACAATGTATCGAACTCTTCAGTTATCTCTCAACGATTCCCTCTGAGTCTTCAATAGAGAAAGGATTCACAGTGATCGTTGATGGACGTCGTGTCTCTCCCAAGATAGTCATCACTGTCCTCAAGGCAGTTCAGGTGGGACGAAGAGGGAATCCCCATCCCTCATGATCTCTCTTTCAGCAAGGTCTCTACAAGAAAGTCCGACAAGCGGTCATCATTCAACCCGAGAAGTTTCTTGATCAACAGAAATTGAATCTCGATTTGTTACTGGAAGCATTCCAGTTCAAGGTAATTTATTGCCTACAAACTTGATGTTTTGAATATTATGCATTTTCTTCCGTAGGTTCCATGCGTGTCCATTCACAAACTCACTAAATTCGTTCAAATTGGATCTCTTCCCGAAGTCTTCGGAGGAGTTTACGGATATGAAGCAAAGGAATGGATTAAAACGAGAGAGGTTAGTGAAGAGACAAAATTCTGAAAACAATCTGATGATTTGTTTCCAGAGAGTGGAAAAGATGAATCGTGATCTCGAGTCAGTTCTAAGCGGTCTCAAGATTGAAAAGGCAACACAATTGAACGAAACACACGAGAAGATTCTGAAATCGGGTGAGCAAACGTTTCGCCACTCGAATTGTTTATTTGCCTTTGATGTATCTGCTCTTTTGTTTGTGTATTTTCTCACTTTTTCTGAAGTATTGTTTCGATTGAAATAACTTTTATTGCAGGAGAGGAATTAGCCAATGAATTGGCCACTTCTTCCTCTAATGAAGATGAACATCATTCTGCCATTGTGATCAGAAGACTCGTAGCACAGTGCAATGTTAGTTTGTAGAGAACGAATTATGAGCCATTCTATTCATTCTTCACACTCTTTCGTCATTCGAACGTGTGAGGGAGAGTGTGAAATGAAGAGAGGCCAATATTTCGAGCTCTATCATTTTGAGGCTATCTATCAATACTTGTCTCAATCTCTTCATATTCACGTACTTGTTAACCAGTTCGAATCGTATTTTTCTCTCATTCAAAACTCTTAATCTTTTTTTTCTACAGGACGTGTTGAGTGAACCCGAGCGAAGGGCAAAAGTCAAGGAGGAAATCGATGCTGTCAGTTTTTAATTGATTTATCTGGTAGTCAAAGAGGATCTCTCTGATTACCAAATATAAACTCTTGACCATCATCTTTATTACAGACTCGTCTAGCCGATTGTCAGACTGCACAGATGAATGGATTACTCGATTGGTTGGAAGGAGTCGGAGAGACATGGCTATTGAGTATTAGAGAAATCGGTGAGATTCCAACATACGCACATGAAATAACTTTTCTGCAGCTTTTTGAAAAGAAATTACTGATATGGCTCAATCTTTGTAAATTGAAGACTGAATTCTAGGCGAAAGTCGTGACGAAGCTCGTCAACTAGTGAAGCAACACGATCAATTGAGGACGAAAGTACAGGTAGGTCAAAGGGATTGACAGGGAAGGGAATAGAGGACGAAAGAGAGATTGACAGGAATTGGAGACGCAGACGGAGCAATTGGATGATATGGGAACAAAATTGATTGAAGTCCTTCCCAATCACGCTGCAGTGCTTGATAAGGTATGAAGAATCGTTCTTTTTTTATGTTTCAACAATATAATATTTTTCTGGCTCCATTTATTATTTGATTTCAGTCTCGTAATCATCTCAAACACGTCGTCTCTCAATTCTCCGCTCGAGTTCAACGAGGAATGGAAATGGCTGAGAAGAGCGAGAACTTCCATGATAAAATGAATCTCGTAAGCACTTATGTTTCATTTTATGCTCACAATTTTGTATTATTTTTACGAAAAATGTTCATTCTCTTAGTTTACTCGTCGTGCTGATTCTCTCCTTGATTCTCTCTGTTCCGAATCATCAGCCAATGAATCTTCCTCTGCAGTTGCACAGAGGACGAAAATGGAGGAAGAAGTGGAGCAATTGAGTTTGTCATTTTTCTCATTTATGAATTGAGAATATTGACTAACTGTTTTTCCAGTGGTTCTTTCAAACTGAATAAAATAAACCATTGCAGAATCAGCGTACGATGATCTGAAAGCGACGGGAGCAGAGTTCATTCAGGATCTCGCGTCCAATGAGGTTCGTTGTTACTGAGGAAAGGGTGGTATCTGTGCAACTTATAGATCTCTCCGTTCGGCAAGAAAGCCTGTCGTGACTACGGCCCCGGAATCTATCACATCCGAGAACAATTGGACAGTGCTAATGAGAGGAGAAGGAGGTACGACTGTTCTCGAGCTCAATCATATCTTCTGCCATCGTCTATCTCTAATCTACATTTATCATCCCTCTATCTTGCAGATGTCTCGATCTCGTTGACGTTCGTCTTCTTCGTCTTCAGCATGTCATTCAATTGTTCACTTGTGAGAGAGATGCAGAACAAAGCATCGAATGGTTGAGTGAAATGAAGAATACGCTCGATAATCAGTATCTACAGGTGCATTTTACTTTATCATCTCGACCGTTTCTTGAATTTGTCAGCAAAACCACCACATTTTGCAAATAAAATTTCTTCAGATCGAATATTCTCAAGACGAAGTGGATCATCTACGAGAAGACTACACGAAATTGGAAGCAGCTGCAAGAGTGAGATAGATCTCTTCAATCCCCCTTTTCAATCGATAACCCCCCTCCCCTTCTTCCAGAGCACATATGACTACGGTAAGGATCTGTGTCAAGTTGCTCTCGTCCTGAGGAGATCACTGAGGATGGAACAGAAGGTGAACGAGTACTGTATGATGATGATTATCGATCGATTGATTACAGAAAGGAGTGAACACAGAGGATAAATTGGAACAGATCTGCACTCAATTATGTCGATCTTTGTCTGAGAAAGAAGCGAGATTGGCCATGACTGAAGCTTATCTTGGAACGATGAAAACGGTAGAGAAAAGGGGGATGGAGGGAAGATGATCTTTGATCTTTGTAGGTGGAAGAACAATTGGAGATAGTGGAACAGAAAGCAAAGGCGATGGATAGAGATAGACCAGCGAAGCATGGTTAGTGGAGAATTGGGAAATGATAATGGCATATTTCTTGCAGCCTACCTCGGTGCCGATCGAAGGCGCATCTCCAGTCAATTAGCAGATCTCAAACACTTGGGAGAGGCCATTTGTGGACACATCAATAATCAGACCAGGTAGAATACTCCTCCTCCACTCCCTCTCAGAATCCTTTCTTTCAGTCTTCCGGCCGAAATTCGATCGGGAAAAATGCGAACTATCAGTGAAAAAGTGGATAATTTGAGTAGAAAACAGCAGGAAGTGGAGAAATTGTTCGTGGAGAATGAATGAAATGAGGAGAGTTTGCCCTTTGTAGATTCAATCCTTCTCATTTGCCATCGATGGCCTCTCCTCTCAATCTTGATCTTCATCCTATTCAAGAATGATCAATTAGAATGTAGTTAGTGTAGTTAGTCCATATCTATTCATTCATCAGGATTAGGCACTTTATCCATATTCTCTCTATTGAGAGAAGATTGTACATAGTAATACGAATGATATCTCGATGAACTATCCGAATGAACTACTCTAACTAGATCTTATATCAAATCACTATTCAATTACTATTGTTGAACGAAACATAATAAATAATACAATAATCATGGCACGAAGTTCTGTGTGGGAGTGAGAACAGCGAGAGCGAGAGTGATGGATACGGTAGTATTGAAGACGTTATCGATTGAAACGGAAAGAGCGAATTGAGTCTGCAAAAAAATGTTCATCTACACATATGTAGATTAGAGATTCAAATTTCGACAGTTTGAAGATTACTCTTCACTTTAAAAAAGGGGATATTTTTCTGGAGAATTTACCTGTGGGTGAGCAGAAAGATGAACACGTGAAGCAATAATCTGTTCGACTGTCTCAGAAATGGAAGTGAATGGAGTAGAGAGAACGAGGATTGAAGTGAGAAATGAAGATTGAGATCGAGAAAGAAGATCGGTAAGAGAAGAAACCGGAGATGAAGAATTAATCGATTCACGAAGCGTTCTGAAGAGAAGAATGAAACAGAGTGAATTGAAGAGTAATGAACCTTGAAGTGAGTAGATTCCATTGGGGAAGACCGAAGGAACGAGACTCATCCACTTTCAATTTCAGAGCTCTTTCCAGTGAAGAACTGTATAAAACATCAATTTTCGATTGATAATCATCATCATACCGCAGTTCCACAATGGAGTCTTCCTCCATCAGTGAGTAGGTCAAAGATTGAGGTTGAACTGAGGGAAGAGAAATCTCCTTATCGAAGAGAGGCTTCCATGCATCCTTACGCTGAATGAAGATGCTGATAATTTAATAAAGTCGAAATTCTTACCGTAACATCGAAGTGAATGACTGCAGTGTGAGCTTGTGATTGGAGATTAGCATAGATATTGGTAGGAGTGATTAGAGTGTGGACGGAGAAGGATGAAACCTCGTCGTCACATGAAAGAATCGAACCTGCAATTCATCTTCCTAGTCTTACTTCATTTGATTTCGAGAATTTTGGATTATGTTTCCCAAATAATTCATGTTTGAAGGACTTTCTATAAGAAAAAAGTGTGTGACTGACCATCTTCCGGATTGAGAAGAACCTTCCCCGATGGTAATTCAACCATTACAATGGATGAATTCTCAGCAGTTGATCTACCGAGAAGAAGAGAGACGGGAAGAGAGAGGGAAAGACACCAACAAGCAAGAAGAACTCCATGCTCCTCACGAGTACCGTATTCAAGAGAGAGAAACTGAGGGAGGGAGGTTAGGAAAGGGAAAGGAATGGAAGGACGGGTCTACCTGATCAGTGGAGCACCATAGATGAGGAAGAGAAGAGAGGGTGGAATCATAAGGAAGGAATGGAATGAGAGAGACGGCTCGAGTTGCCTGACGACAGAATTCATATGGATTCGATCGATGAGAATCAATTGATGGAGGAGCATTGAGTGGACGAAGAAATCTGAAGTAATGAGATGAAGATAAGAGTGGAGAGGAAGGGACCTCGTAGCCAGAAGTGATTTCCCCTCAACATTGTAGATTGTGGAGATGAAGTCACGATCTGTGAAGAGAGACGAACACTCACGAGTCCATCCATGACATTGAGAGATTATCTGAAGAAATCATTGGTAACGGGTACGGAACTGTTATGGTTGTCATTGCTTGCTGAAGAGTCTAACCTCCTTGGACTCTCCTAGATACTGCGATGGGAAAGTGTATGATGGGAGAACGGTTGCTGGTTCGAGAGCAATTAACACTTTCAAGTACGAAGGAATCGTCTCAGATACACTAAAGATTGATCATCCCTGGAGAATTTATTGAATGAACGAACTTGTAACTGGATGAGAAAATGGGCGATTTCAGTTTGATGAATGCATCCACTTTAGATCGAGCAATGAAAGTTGAAGAGCAAACCTAGAATGAGAATGAGGATGATCTTTGATCTCTCGATACCTCTGCTGAACCGAGAATATTGTGTAGACTCTCTTCATGTCGAGTATTCACCAGTCTATTATCCTGCGGCAACTTTTGCACTACCTGAGACAGATTCTTCAGTTATCGTAAGGTGAGATTACTGTACCTCATCGAATACTTGGATGGACACGGCAGAGATATCTGCTCGAGACCCTTCTCCTTCGATGATTACCGTATGCTGCCAGTTCGCATTTGCACCATTCGCCGTTGGAGTACGGTACGTTTTCTGAATGGATTGAATGCATTTCAACTCTTCGAAGATTCGTACTCCATTGACAGTAATAGCGACGAATGGACGAAGATTAGTTCCATCTTTCCTCGGGGGAAGTTTACGTGATGATTGAATATTGATAACTAATCGATACGATGATGTCATCCCAGTCTGAGATAATCGATGACTACCGTAGTCCATTCTACCGTACCTGAGTCCGTGTGGGATCCTTTCTCATGGGTTTCAATTTCCTCGATACATCAGCGGGTCCGAATAGACTTCCAATGGCAATGGATAGAGATGGAATCTGTTCTTCTCTCACTATATCTTCCACAGTTGGACGACGATTTTCCATTCGATCAAGAAGATTCTTACGGATATTGAGAGCCGTCGTCTAGATTAATACAGTATCTAGACGTCTGATTGACTCTATCGATTACCTTGTTCACACTTCTCTCCCTCTCCAATCGTAATCTCATTCCAATTGGAGAAATGGGTTCATCTCTCAAATGATCATCGTCTAATTTGAATCCAATTGATTCATCGTAGAAGAATTCATCTAGTTCACATTCAGGAATGAAGAGAGAGAAAGGTCGATCTTTGATCTCTTCCTGAATTCGTACTACAATTGATCTTTGATCTCCTTGATCTGAACTACCTCCATCTCCTCATTTCTTCCTCCTTCTCCCATCCACGTCACTCCAACCTCGACGAATCCCCGTAGAATCTCATTATTCGTCACTAAAAGATCGATAATCTACCGTAATCCCTCTCGTTGCCTACCAGGATATCCCTGTGGGACTTGATGATTTGCGAATGACATGGGGAGGAATTTCTGAGGGAGAGCGAGACCAATGACAGCGAGTACTCTATCTCTTCTATTGTATCTTTCGACTATTGAGATTGTGAATGAGACGGGAGGACTATGCACCTGAGATGGATAGTTGTACAAGATTTTGAATTTTGGAAGATTGGAAGACCCACCTTGATAAAGTATTTCTGCTTGAAACTAGCCATGAATTCGACAAGATTCTTTGCTTGTGTTCGAAGGACGAAAATGTCTGTAAACCTGATAATTAGATTTCTCCAAACAGGAAGACATTTCTAACCATTGTAATGAACGACAATTTGAATTCTAATCTTCTGAACCATTGCAAGTCTCTTCTTCTCTTCATTCGTTACTCCATCCATTTTTATTGGGGCTGACTCAAGCTTTCCGAGTGAAGAAATCGATAAAGGAGAACTGAGAAATGATAGATTATTCTCGAAAGAATAAAGCAAATTAACCGATCAACTTCTCCTTGTATGAATTGAAGAGGATTGGTTGCGAAACCTTGTTGATCTCTGACCTCCTTCAATAGTGTTGCCACATCCTCCACTTTCTTTCCCAGCTTCAAGAACTTCTCGTGAATTACAAAGGCATCCGCAAGTCTGAAAGAATGGTCAGAAATTAATGAAAAGGAGACATGCCTATTCTCAATATCCTTTTCTCCCTTCTTCATTTCTTCAATGAGACTAAATGCCATCTCAGCTTGTTGTTCGTATGATTCTCGAAGGAGAGCCGCTGTTTCATCCTGAGAGATCAAAGATCAATCGAGAGATCGAGAAGGGCATGCCTCTCTCGAGAAAGCCCAATGGCTAGTGAGAACGACCCTTCCAATATCCAATTGAATCTCATCGAGAACTCCGCTCTTATTGATTGCACTCCATTGGGGAGATTGATAAACAACGAGGTAATCATGGTCAGATGAGGGTTCCTGAGAGAGATCAAAGATCAATTGAATGCATACTTTTAAAGATCAAATATCAACTGACGACTAAATGATCATCATTTGTAGCCCATGTTCCAGTAGGGAGAATTCCACCCAATCTATTGGCTAATCGACTCAAATTGAGAGAAGGAGCTCCATTAAAGAAGGATGGAGCATCTTCTACGTCTGCAATGAGACAATCAGTCATTCTTCACGAATTGATTCAGACTGAACCTTCTCCTCCTAATTCCGAATATATTTTGAGAATGGTATCATCTATCGGGGGAGATGCAACGGCTCCACGGAAGACTGTGAGAGGCTGCAATATACATAGATACTACTCTTTATCCCTGAGAAGATGTTAAATACCCGTTCTTCTTTCTCCTTTTCCTCTTCAATCTTTTCTTTCTCAGTAACGAAGATTGTCTGCATTTCTTCACTCAATTCATTCCTCGTTCCTTCCTCTTCAGAGATTATCGCAGCACCTCTCTGACAATTGAAGAATATCGATTTTAGCACTCTTTGGCAATTGATCTTTGATCTCAGATCTTAGTCTCAGAGATTCATCGACAATCCACACCTACCGTAATAGCCTTCTGAATGACTGTATCGGCATCATCAATATCCGAGGGGGAAGTGATTGTTGTAGTAAGCGTCATCTTCCTTTCGAGTCGTCGAGAAAGAGCTGCCGATTCACGAGTTCGATCAACGAGAGATTGAGCCTTTATTATATTTCATTATGAATATTTCTCAGTCAATTTCTACGTAATTCTTCACATTCATGGAGAGAATGCGATCAAAGTTACACTGTATTGAAATGAACATGTACAAAATCAAACCTTCTCTCTAATCTTACTCCTCAGATTACTCCTCATATCGTTCGAACTCGTTGTCTTCTTTGATGAATTAGAAGGAGTTGGACTGGGGTGAGAAAGGGAAAGATAAATAGAGAGATGTGATCTAACCTGACTCTTCCTTCTTCTTCTTCCTCGCTTAGAATAGAAGAAGGAGGAGGATTGGGAGAGGGAGAAAGAGGTTCAGGCTGTTCCATACTTATTGCTCTACTCTGTCAATTAGATTGATTGACACTAAAAGCCGGATGGGAGAAACCTTTCCGGTGAGTCTTCCAATGAGTTGATCCTTAAGAGATTCCCGTCTCTTTCGAGGTGGAAGAGGAGGAAGGAGAGAAGTGGCAGATAAAGGAGGGGAAAGAGGAGAAAGAGGAGAAGGAAGAGATGGAGGGTCATCTGATGATGAAAGGGGAAGAACAATGCTTCCACGACGGGACATTTTTGATGAGAGAGAGGGTGAAATGGGGTAGGCCGAGAGGGGGAAAGGAGGGGGGGGGGAATGGACACACCGTTGCCAATGGAAACACGAATGACCACATCTCATTCGAACCCCCTTGTAGTGTCCCCTTTAGAGCAGGCTTATTTAGCTTATTTATCGGGATTTTCATGCATAAAGCAGATATGTGAGAGAGATCAAGTGAATTTACAGAGAGTGTTAGAGGTTTGACTGTAAGAGATCTAGTAACACTTTTAAATACAATCGAATCGAGATAAATCATTTAAAAAAAAAGATAAGATGGGGATAACTACATTTTCTCATAAGTGAGAGTGTAATCACAAGTAAGACATTTCTTCTCCCATTCATCATCTTTTACATTCTTCTCCTCTCCAAATTCATGAACGTGCACTTCGATTGCCTTCGCCTTTGCTGCAGCTGCACCACGCATCTGAGAGATTACAGTAGAATTATCGAGGACTGAGGGGATACGGTAGGATATCCGATGCGAGCAACCTACATGTTGCCTCATCTCCTTCACTTTGGCATCGAATGCAGTCTCGGCCCTTCTCTCCTTTACTTCTTTCTTCGATTCCTTCTTTATATCGAGAGCCTCGAGCGAACCATGAACAATCAGAACTCGATCGATTATCTAAAGAGAGAGCATCCGTTTTTTTTTAGAAGAATGGAATGATTTTTTCCCCGAACACCTCAGTCACTTGATCTACCTTCGTTACCGAATTTCATTAATTTCTCACCTGTTTCTTCACGTACAACTTCATGTCTCCATATCGAGGATTGTGAGGATTCTTCTTAGCAAGATATCTGCAATAGAAATATAGATAACATGCGAAGCATACAATCTGATATGGAGGAAAAAAATAAACGGAAATAAGTGCATACCTGAGTTGAGGTTTTCTCAGATCAAGATCCTCATCCTTCAGTAGATACTCATCCTTCACTTGAGTACGAGAGATCAATTTGTGATCACCCTCCGGTTCCCTGAAGACAATATTTACTCATATGATCTGCCTTGGTTACCGTATACTCTCCCTGATACCCACAATTACCGTACTAACCTGCACTCATCACAAACTGCAAGGGCGAAAGTAGTCCATAGCCACGAATCGAGTAGCATCTTCCCACATTTATCACAATCGTCCACATCTGGACGCTCGATTTCATCCAGTTCTAAAGAAATCGAAGCTATTAAACAGAAATCTTCTATGATCATAAACGTATTTCCATGGAATGGAAAATGGTTGCTACGTAAACGAACCTTTCTTTCTCCTTTCAACAATTCTCTTCTTCTTCTCAACTTCTTCATTTGTCTCAGCAGTGAATCCTCCAGCACAAGCGAACGAAGGCTGATGTTCACTCCAATCAATTCATTATGAAATAACCGTGAACGAAGTTGTTCCTTACCGATAGAGTCGTTCTACATCTGGAATGGAGTCTTCATCTGTCGGATTGAATCGTCTCTTTCTTCTGTCCTTTGTCTCCATCACTTTATCCCGAAGCAACTTTAGATCTGCAGGCGATAACGTGTTACGACAGGAAATAATAACTGAACAACCCAATCAACGAGTACATTGAGCCAGACATGAAGAAATTATTCTATCTAGTCTACTCCATCATCTACATGAAACACAACAATCATTTCACGTCTAAAAATTAGAACAACAGTAAATAATTATTAGAATAACAAAATAGAGAAATAAGAAGTGTGCTCGCCAGATCTGGCCAGAATACTGTAAGAATTGTTGTCAAACTGTGATGGTGACGTTGAAAAATTCATGAAAATTATTTTCAAAATAAAACGGTCATTTTTCAGTATTCCTGCATAATTTAAGTGTTTTATCAACGTTTGGCATAAGGCGGGCCTAATATCTCTGATCCGTGCATAGTGTTATTCGATTTGCCTATACACTGTCGTCGTTTGTTCCCGTCTTTTCCAACAAAAAAGTCTTTCGTGCATTTCATTTCACAACCATTTGCAGTGAGGATGCCGGTCAAGCATATGAACACCGACCTCGAATACTCGGAGGCGATGGGCGCTGCAGGAGGAAAGCCCGTCGTGGTGGACTTCTTCGCTGAGTGGTTAGTTTTATCATAATTTCATTTGAGGCTTTGATATTGGGCGATAAAATGATTAATTGTAGGTGTGGTCCGTGCAAGCAGATCGCTCCGTTCTACGAGCAGCTCTCGAACAAGTATCCTTCCGTCGAATTCTTCAAGGTCGACGTCGATAAGTGCGAATGTGAGTAATATTATGTCTTTTTTCATTTTGAAAGAGGGAACGCGAATTGAAAGTTCGGTGTAATCTCTTGAGTTTCCGATATATTTGTTGTATTCAGTGACCTCTGCTTCGAACGGCGTATCCGCCATGCCCACCTTCATTATGTTCGTCAACAAGTGAGTAGTATTTATGAGTTATTTTATCTATCATCATCATTCCCAACGATTCCTTTCGAACCTAATAGAATTTGAATATTGATAACGACAAAATTGCAGGTCGAAGGTTGATTCAGTGAGAGGAGCGAATCAAGACGCATTGGAGGCGATGATCAAGAAGTATTCTGTGAGTAATGGGAAGAATGAAGTGAAGAATGATCAGAACAAGGACGAACAAATTGATGAGAAAACTGAAGAGAAAAATGAGAGAAGATGTGCACTCATGTGAAGATGGCCCTTTCCCTCTGAATGAATTTGATTTTTGTCATACCAACCAACTGAAATGGTCGAACACATTATGAGCGTACAAACAAGTGTCAATTTACTGGAAGAGGAATGCAAACAATGATTAGTGTATGGGCATACATGAAAAAGCTAGTGGAAAACTACCTGGAAATTAAGAACATAGCCCGCATTTAAGGTTTGCGTTGACAAGGCATGTTACCTACGATTCACAAACATACCCCGCTTTCATAGAATCAGTCAGTTTCTGAGGCCTTTTTCATAAACATACCCCGCTTTCGTAGGATTCTGCTACATAACTTTTTCATGTATGTGTATGGGTAATGTGTTTAAGGACACTCAGCCTTCTGGTCCGGTGCCTGGTCAGGTCGATCTGACTACTCTGATCGATAAGAAGCAAATGGAAGTTCTCAATGAGGACGATGGCACTCCTCTTGCCAATTTCATTGCTGGTATGATTGATTGAGTTGATACGGTAATGGAGGATCTTCCCTTCAGGACCGGGTAATCTCCGTTCCGATTGTGATGAGCAGTTGATCATTTCACTGCCATTCATTCAACCTGTCAAGATCCATTCTATCTCCATCAAGGTAGCGAAAATATGATATTATCTCTATTATCTCGATCTATTGCAGGGAGTGGGCGATCGTGCCCCCAAGACAGTTCGCATCTTCACCAATCTCCCCAAGACACTCGACTTCGATAATGTATCTTATTCCATTCATGATTACGGTAGTAATCGATTATATTGTAGGCGGCTGGAGCTGAGGCAGTGCAGGTGCTCGAGTTTGGAGACAAAGCCAAGGGAGGTGAGGATACGGTAGATTATCGATTGAATTGACGAATAATTGCAGAGGAGGGCGAATTGCAACAGCTGAGATATGTGAAGTTCCAGAATGTGAACAATATCCAGTTCTTCATCGAGGGAAATCAGGTAAACAATCAATGATAGTTAGAAAAGTACGATAAGTATTACAGGGTGGAGGAGAAGTAACGGAGATTGAGGATCTCAAAGTGTACGGTACTCCTCTCTCTGCTGTCAATATGAATGAATTCACTAGAGTCAGTTATTCTCCATTTATTTTAGTTTTGGTTGAATGTCGACCCCTATCACAATCATTATCTCATATCTTACAGGTGGCAGGAAAGAAGGGCGAGGTTGGTCACTAGACTACAGAAGAAATCAATTATAATGAAAAAGAAGATTGCCCCGTTGCCCCTTTCCCTTCTCCAGTGTGTAATTTATTAACATAACTTGTACTCTCGATGATATTCGGTTTCTCTCGTTCGTCCCATCTCAATCTCTAAATTTGCGAGTTCTACATCTGCTTCCATAATTTATTATCCTGCCAAATTAACGGCCTGATAAATGTATTGCTTGAAAAAGTGTTGTGGGATAATGAATGAACTCGTTCGAAACGAGCTGATTGTATCTGATGGACGGGAGGGTGATGGGAGTACAACTGATAACACAGATGAATGTGGACATATTGATGCGGGATAAAACAGTGGAGGAGTTGGATGCACTCCAGACTGCACTTCAGTTAGTTATCATTCGATCGATCGTTGACTTGAGGAATAATAAAAACTATGAATGTGTATTAAGGAAAGAGATGGAAGAAGAGCGAGAAGAGTTGAGGGAGATGGTGGGAAGAAGATACAGAGACGTATTGGATGCTAGTGCTGAGGTTAATATCAAATCGTATCCATGGGTATTAAGTAATGAAATTGTACAGGTGCGAACAGTTCACAAAATGGCAGAGGAAGTGGTAACATCTCTGACTGCTTCTCGATCGACCCATGTTCCTCCTGAGGTGAGAGAAGACGAATAATGAAGGAAAGACTCATTCATTCCAGACTCTGGCTCCTTCTCGAGTGAATGCTGCAATGGACACTCATAAATTGATCGCCCTTCATTATCTTCTTCCATTGATTGGGAATGTAAGTGAATGGATTCCTTCTTCCAATCTCTTCCCTTTCTTCAGTCTCCTGATCTCGATTCTCTCAATAGTGGATATGGTCTTGTATTGGCAGAGCAGTTGCATCGATCTCTTCTCCATTCTGGAGTGGGAGGAGAGAGTTCTCTCTCTTCCCTTCTCCCATCAATGGGAAGGAGAATTGCATTGACGAGGAAGCAACTTGTGCACCAAATGGCTGACGGTGAGATCTTTGATTGGAGATGAAGTTGAAATACAGATAACAGAGTGAAAGTGGGAATGAAGTATAATCGTTTCTAGATCTTTCATCATGCTCTCGTTCGGATTGGGCATCCAATGAACTCGCTTCAATTTGTCTTGTGGAAGGAAGAGGAATCGAAGAATTACTCGATGAATATCTCAAAGCGAGGAAGGTAACAATAAAAACGATTTTGTTTTTAATCGATAAATGGTGTTTTAGTGCCATCTTCGTGATGAACTGGAGACGGGTTCACTTCTCACTGTCGTTAAGGAAGTCAAGGAAACACTCACTGTATGGTATTACTGGTTGATCTTCTGATATTGAGGAGAATGAAGGAGTGATCAGTCTGTTGCAGGTAGTGGAATGTCTCTTCTCTCAAGGAGAACTACTCGCTGTTCTTCAGTCAATATCAGCTCCTCACTTCAGACCGCGTGAGTTGGATGAGAGATTGGGGAGGCAGAAGATGAGGAGTGGGAGGAGTTGACAATCATCTTTTTTCCTAAATTGTAGAAGTGTGTATCGATCTCGAGGCAGATTCGGCCTTCTCTTCCTTCTCATCAATGATTACACAAGAGATGGAGAAAGTGAGGAGATGATGAATTATAATTAGAACAATATTCATCATAATATATAGTAATTATGTAATTGTTAAGGTGAATCGGCAGACGAGAGAGAGGAAGTTAGGATCGATAACAACTCAGAAGATCAATGATAAGTGTGAGAAGTGGATTGATGAGTGAGTTGCCTCAATTATCATTCAAATAGACCTTTATCATTTTGATATTTCGATATTGAACTGGTTGTACGAAATGGAAAGGGAGGGGTTGGGATTCCTCTTCGTCCTCACTTTGGTTTCTTCCCACTTGGAGGGGCTATCTTTGATACTCCACCATCTACAATGGAATAGAGAATAGACACTGACATTCTCCTCTTCCTCATCCTTACCCTTCTCTCCCTTACGCGATTCCTTATGTCGATTTGGCAATGGAGTGGACGACTGCTTTGTGGTTGCTACTTCTGGAATGAGGGGAATACTGTAGATGAATGGATGAATGAATATTCATACTCGATGGTTTGGATGATGGTGGTGGCTGCTGACCTCTCTTGTGACTTGCTTTCACTGAATAATCATCCGTTTCTCCCTCCCTCTTCTCCTTTCAACTCACATTCGCTCATCTTCTCAACCTTATCCGATTCTGATTTCTTGGATGCTTTCTTCTTATCCTTATCCTTATCCTTCCTCCTTCTCACTCCTCGATCTCTTCCATCATCTCGATCTTTATGATCTTTTCCCTCCGTATCTCTCGTCCTTTTCTCGTCACTTATTCCAGTTGCAGTAGCACCCGTCATAGCTGAATGGAAGGCTAGATCATCTGCTTCCCATCCCCCTCTTCTCCTCACTTTCATTCACTGAGTGCTTCTCCACTTTAGACGACGAATCAGTAATAGTCGGCTCTTGATGTCGTCTGTTCTCCATATCCGTTCCGTATCGATCCCTCTTCTTAATATATCCGTCCCGGCTCCAATCGGGTGGCTCAAGAGGGAGGAATACTGTAGGAATGGTAGTGGATACAGTATACCTGATAGATCCGTTTGGGACTCCAATCCAACGGTTCGTTCTCTCGGTAGTCGTTTCGCTGTACAATCAATTGATAAGGTCCGTCATTGTTCACTTGCAACCTCAACGATCTTGAGAATGATCCTATTGATGCCGTCGTAATGAGGAATCGAGTAGAAATCCATACTGTCCACGTAACTGAGAGAGGGGATACGGTATGGAGGTACTGTGGAAGAAGGGAGGAGGAGTGGGGGGAAACTCACTCGAGTATACGTCGAAGATCAGCCTTTACTGGACAATCAGTGAGAAATGCTTCGAATTGATCCGTACTTCGAAATTCCCTCTTTGAATTGAGCACTTCTTGTCGAATCTGCAGATAAATTGATTAAAGAGAGATTGATAGAGATAATCAACTCACCTTGAGCGAATTCCATGGAACACTTCCCAATATGAATTCCATTATCATATAGTACCAGCTCTCAATATCATCCTTCCTACACAATCATTGATAATGGGACTACTCGTATCTCTATCCTCCTTCTCACCTGCTTTGCTCCTTTCCCTCCAAAGATCCAATTGATGCAAATCGAGCTGTTCCTCTGAAGAGGACCGCAGATTCCCGACGACCTCGCAACTTCCCATTCGCGGTACTGAGGGGGATACGGTAAGAGTAGTACGGTATCCCTCATCTACAGTATCCCCTCACCCTCACTCACCGATACTTTCTACACATTCCAAAGTCGAGCATGTAGATGATAGAATCTCGATCGTTTTCCTTCCTTCCAACGGCGAAATTTGGTGGTTTGATGTCTCGATGAAGTCGCCCAATCTGAGATCAAAAGAGTCAGTTATCGATCGAATACGATAGATACAGTACCTCGTGTATATCCCTCACTCCTGCAAGTGTCTGAGATGCTACTCTGCACGATGTATAGAGAGTGAATCCATTGCCCTTGGTTCCAATCAACAAATCCCATAGATTATGATGGACCTGAGAAGGAAAAAGATTAGGATTGGAAGGGATTACGGTAGTGTCTCACCAATTGCATTGTGAAGAAGTAGAATCGTTTTGGAAGTAGTCCCCTCTCTCCATATTCAGTGAAGTATGGAGATCCTGAACATCGACCAGCTCGCATCACTGAGAATTCACTCTGTAGCTGCTGAAGAAGGGGGAAGATTATGAGTAGAGATGGGAGGAGGGAGTATCTCACTCTCTTTCTGCAGTCAACAGGCTCGCATTTGATGGCCATCACTGAACTGTCCTCCTGACATAATCCCTGAGAAGGCAAGGGATTACGGTATATGAGAAGGATGAGGGTACGGTATACCCTGTAAACTGCACCGAATGCTCCGTGACCGATTTCGTCTGTGATCAAGTAGGTCACTTGTTTTTCTTCTTTGTTCTGAAACGAGAGGATTACGGTAGCAAGGGAAGGGGTTACAGTACCTCATCATCGAATCTCCTCGTGGCTTGTATAGTGTCTCCGACTTTGGGTAGTTTGGTGAGCTGTATGGAGCAATAGGGTAAGATAGAGATGAAGGATAGAAGGGACTCACATCGAGTGGTGGGGCCATCAAATGGGTGAGTGAAGGGGGAGGGAATATTGAGAGCCACTGATTAGGATGAGGAGACGAGCATAGAATGAAAGGAGAAGTGTGAAGGAGAGAGGAATGGAGGGAAAATGGAAATAATGGAATCAGTCAGAGATTATGTAAAATGAAGAGATATTGACCTTTTATTGATTTATAATAAAAATTATATATTCAGAATCTGCTCAACCGCTCGTTCTTCTGTTTCGACAATAATGGAATACTATGAGAATCTGGATGAAATCATTCAATTTGTTGATGCACTCGAAGATATTGTAGGAACGGTAACGAAAAAGAGGAGAAATTGAGAAGGAATATCAATATTTTTTTTTGAGAAATGGCCTCGAATCGGATCAACTAATTCATCATTCTTCACAGAGAAATTGTTAGGATCAGTGGTTATCGAGAGATTCAAGGTTGATTGAATACAAACTTATAATCCAAACAACATTTTTTTTCAGTCAGTAGTATCATCACTGATCTCTTCCCATTATTCATCCTTCTCATCCTCCCTTCATTCCCTTTCTTCATCTCTCGAACCTCCTCCTCTATTCGAGAAGAGAAGAACGAAGTTCGACCCTCTCATGGCACGGGGAATCTCCCATTCACTCAATCAGTCAGTTGCCTATTTTATCTCTCTGTGGCTAATCCCTTCCCCTTGTCAGATCGGTCCTTGATCTTCTCTCCTCGATCTCTTCTATTCGAGAGACAGTCACTCGATTCGAGAAGGCTGTCGGAGTGGGCGGAGCCAGTCAATCGATACTCGCAGCTGAATCCACCTCAACTACCGTAACCAGAGATTCCGTGCGGGATGCACTGGCAGATGAAGTGGTGCAGATGGTTCAGAGGTGGGTCTCGAGTTCATTCCTGAATGAGTATTCGATTGCAGAGTGTGTTCCTCCCTATCCCTTCCCTCGTCCGTCTCTCCCTCTCATTCAATGGACAATCATCTATTCAAAGCGAGAGTTGCTCTCGCTCTCCTTCAATCCGATCCCGCAATGATGTGCAAGGTACGGTAGTGAGAAGGAGTACGGTAGAAGGAGATGAATCGATTGATTGAAGATATTGAATAGAGATGGTACTCGTATCTCGGCCTGTTCCACTCTACTTCATTCCGCCATCGACGAGTCACTCAGGTGAGAAAAGAAGATAAGTAGATATATCTGTAGATATATATATATAAGTGATCTACTATTCATCTCAAAAAATTGCCACATTTTTTCATTGTTTTCAATCTCGGAGATGAAACTAAGAATGTTATGAATATCAATCAATTTAAGTAATCGTTCAGTTCGTTCGTGAATGAAGTTTGTTCTGAATTCGTCTCATCTGATCGTGGTCTCCTTTCTGAATTCATTCTCTCCTTTGCATCGCCCCTTCACTCGATGGATATTGCTATGGTGAGAGATTCAATGAGGATAACTAACTGACCATCCATTAAGGAATGGGATAAGATTGATCTACCGGAGGTTGGTCAAGTGCACGTTCCTCTATTCATATCGGCTAAAGTGCACAACTCTTTAGTCCAAGTAAGTCTCCTTCCAATTCCTATCGTATCCCTACCGTAACCTCCTCCCTTTCTCTTCCAGTTGTGTCGTCGTCTTTCTTCTCTTTCCCTCTCTCATCTTCTCTCTCGATCGATTAGAGTTCAATTAACATCAACCATTGCTCGCCATCTCATCCAATTGTATACAGGAATCGTCACGAAACGTGAGTATTCTGTCCAATAGGAGTAATAGAGATCAAAGATCATTTCTAGATTCTCCCTCCCATTCCTTCCCTCAACGGACACTTCTCCAATTGTTATTCGACACGAGAGTTCTCTCTGCACTCTTTCCAATTCAGGATTCGAGTGAGTTGAGAAGAGAGGGAAGAAGCCTCTGTCCTCTATTCATATCTTCATTCAGAATCAGGATGGAAGTCTCTTTCCTCATCGATTGAATCTCTCATTGATCCATTCGATCTTTCCCTTCTTTCTCCTCTTCTCACTACCAATACGAAGATTGCCATTCAGAGAATTCAGGTAATTTAAAATAAAAATTAAGCAAAAATTTGGTGCCATTCGATTGCACGGTACTTGTAATGGGTAATCCCTATTATTCGGGCCCCGATTTAATAGTTATTCATTCAATATATTTCAATATTCATTCAATTCATTTGATTCAATTGCTCTTTCGAGTCATAATTCATTCGTTTGCAACATTCCTCCCAGACGGGGGTTCGAGGAGACTGGCTCCCGACCGGGGTGGGAGTCGAACCTACGAGCGCTCGTTTGCATTTCAAGCGACTTACCGCCTGCGCCACCCCGGCGAGAACCAAGTCATCCAGATTAGGATAATGACTCATGGCTCAAACGTTGGGTATTCTGGGAATGTCTAGGAATTAGACTAACATTGTAAGATATGTGGATGTAATGAGTCTCTTCAGTTGACAATCGCTCCTCTCCTTCTGGATATTATTCCATCAAAGGATTCAACCTCCTCTTCCTCACTTCATCTAATCGATATTCTACCTCGATCAACAGATGATTATCTACCAAGAATTCCACCCATTCCCAGATTGGATCGAGCAGTGAGTACCACTTCATTCCTCATGAGTATGAGTAATAGATTATACTGAAGAGGCAACAATCGATACATCCAATAGCTCACAACTCTATTCTATATGCTTCCGTATGCAGACTCTTAACTTTTCTTTTGCAGTCATCAACAGAATCATCAAAGACACGAGTGAATGGATCTGCGAGTAGATCAAAAGTGAAGAATTCCCTTCTGACGGGAGATTCAAGTGGAATGCCATCCAATCCTTCCATTTCATCATTTGTTAATAAGATTTCTAGCACTTGGTTCGGAAGTTAATAATCGTTATGGATGATGTGTAGATACTAAGTTATTGTAAGAGAATCGTAATAGAGTACTGCAGATTTGTATTGTAAAATATCGGTGTACTGCCAAGAGTTATTGTAAATGTGATATGCAACCACTAATATTCGGGCAACGGTCATAAAGCTGTTTTTTCTATTCTTCTTGTTGGATGGATAATGAATGAAAGAGGTAGAAACTCCTCATTATTATCTCGTAATTGAAAGAGAGTAGATGATTGTATGGTTCCATTCACAGATTCTCTTATCGCAGACGAATCTATAAGTGAGCATCAATCGATAATCAGCCCTAATGTCTGGCACATTTCGATCCTTCGTCTGGGATCCACTCCTGCTGTGCAGTCAAATGGCTTGTATGCAGGTACAGTAATCGTCCTCGATGATATCTACCGTATCCTTCCTTTCAGGGAGTATTCTATACAGTATCGTCATCAGTGATTCTCTCCTCTTCCCTCTTTGGATTCACTCCATCTCTAACCATGCTCTTCTCTGCTACTCCATCCAGGTATTCCATCTCTATCTAACTCTCAGATTAGAATGGGTAATCATTTCCAGGATAGCAGTCTTCTCTCAACTTCTCTCTTCTCTTGCGTGTGCTTTCGCCCTCTCTCACGTTGTTCAAAGGTACAACTCAATCCTCAATCAATCTACCGTATCCTTCTTCTCAGGGCGAAACAATGTCTCGACTTCACATGCACCATTCATCTCTTCCATCTAATCGCTATCTGTCTATACACTCATGCATTCCCTACTACGGTAAGTACCGAGTCTACCGTACTCCTACTCTACCGTATTCATTCAGTTGACATGGTGGCTACTGCAGATCTCTTCCGTCACCCTATGTACAGTTCTGGGAGAATATCTGTGTATGCAGATAGAATCAAGAGAGATCAAATTAGTTGGAGTACCTAGTAAATACGATTTGTGACCCTTCCCCTCTCTATAGATTGGATTGGTTGACTGATACGGGTAGGCAAGTCTCTGGGTAGCTAACACATTCTCCCATCCTCTCACACTGTATATCGTAGCACCGAAGCATAGTGCATGCATGTCATAATAATTTGTAAATATTAACAAGATGAGATAAATTAATTTATTCATTCATCGTTCAATATTCCAGAGAATTCACCGACTAGTAAAAAGACAAGACCAAGTAAGGGAAAGAGAAGGGGAAGATGAAAGGGTGCAAGTGGGAACGATAGAAGTGAATCAATCGGAAACTGATTGAGATATGAAAACAAGGAATACAAATCAAGCTAATATGCACATATGAATAGATATCTTCATTATATAAATAAATAAATCTCGATATAATCAATAATACTCTCCTTCATCTACATATTCTTCATAGCAGCCATAAGTGCAGCAACGTCAGCCTTCGATGTAACTGAAGTCTCTTCCTCGGCCTAAACAATATTACTTTTAGTTATTTCATTTCCTTTCAGTCAGGCAAAAACACATTCCCTTGAATATCAAAACATCCACACCGTCCATTTCACATGGTAACACAACAGAAGGATGATAACTCACGAATTTCGGTTGACTGGGTACGGGAGTTGTCTCGACGAGATCATCTTCTGCTCCTATCTCAATTCCCCATTCATTCGTCTCGTGGACAATCTGGAAATGATGGAGTGATTGAGAACGAATGATTCAATTCCATCTACCTCCTTCTCCTCTTCCTTCACTTCCACGACTTTCGGTCCTTCTGCTGCCACCCGGGCCTGTAACAACAGTGTATTTTTCACTTCATTCAAATTCCAATCTCATTCTCCTCACCAGATGTTCCTTCTGTCTTTCTATGCACTTCCTTTCACTACACTCAGGATTCGGCTTGAGCCCCTCCGTCTGCAATACAATCATTGTCACTATTAATTATTATTTTATTGCAATCATCGTAACATGTCAATTATATTTCTTACCTGGAAGAAATCAGCGAGGGCATTGTATCCAAGGTATTCCGAGACCTTACCGAACTTGAGGAGATATCTGAAAGTGGAGGTTCGAAACCCAATCTACCTAATCTCTTCATATTAGTTCAATTGGAAACTACCGTACTTGAGTGTATTCTGTACGAGGAATCCAGCGACGATCCCCATTGTGGTGGGAAGGGAGGCAGCACACACTCCATCTCTCTTCAGCGTCTTCTCATCACCCTCTACAGCTACGATACCAGGAGGAATGCACTATAAAGGATACGGTAGATTGTTATCGATCACATCTACTCCCAATCAACTTACCATGAAGCAGGCGGTTCTCCCTGGATCCATTAGTTGAATCTGGCCAGCTACTGCATTCTCCTTCACTCCACTGTTCATCCATACCAGATTGAGGTCGTTGCATGCCTTAACGAATACTCATTCAATCTTTTTGAGCAATGAAAAAGGATTCAAGATTAAGCATTGTCATAATTAACTGTTGAAAAGTCACAGTGCCTTGTTAACGACGACTCTGGCCTCGTAATTGTCAACACAGGACAGAGCAAGATCGATCCTATCGTTATTGAGACCACCGTGTCTGAAGAATATATCAATAGAGGGTGAAAACTATCACTTTTGAGATAGAAGAGGTCAATACTTACTCCAATCGATCGAGGAATTTATCGTAGTTGTCCACAGTGATGATATTGTAGTTATGAGCCTCGATTTCAACGTCGGGATTGATATGACTGAAGAAGGTGGATGATCGACCACTTTTTCATTTCTCCTAACTACAGTACTTACACGAGTGTCTGTCTAGCTGCTTCGACCTTAGAGAGACCTGCTTGATGAGGTTGATAGAACAGTCGATTCATGTTCGCTAGTTCCACCTACAAACAGTACATAATTCCTGCAACTCTCTGGGAATGTTTCAAACCTTATCGTAATCGAATAGAATGAGCTTTCCAACGCCGCATCGAGTGAGCATCTCAGCCACTACACTTCCCACTCCTCAAATGAATAAATGGATGGATGCATACTCATATTCCTTACCACCGACTCCAACAACGACGACAGTCTTCTTCCTAATAGCCTCATAATCTTCCACTACTCCCATCTTCTGCAGTGCCATCAATCGACTGTACGGGTTTGAGTCAACCACCTGCACGAGACAAATCTCACTTATTCTTTCAATAGTTAAATATAATAGTTAAATACCTGGGCGCTCATTTTGGCGATTTTCTCTCTCGTAGCGGGTGGTTTGGAAGTGGAAGAAGAAGAAGAAGAACTATCCATGATTCTGTCGGCTTCCTGACGAATCCTTATGAGATCGTTGTTCAATTCTGCCAATTCGGAGGACATGGTGCGAGGCTGAAGGGATTTATGAACACAGGGGATGTGCAAGTCACGAAAAGGGCACACTACACAGAATGGTGAATTCGAAACTGGTGGGCGGGGCTAATTTTGCTGCAAAAAGTAGCGCAAAAACACAGCAAAAAGTGATAATCAGCGTAATTTTTAGGCCCTCATTCATTTTTTTGTTGTACTAAACACAGTAGCAATAATTTTTCGACTGTAATTCTGCATTATGCTTCCGAATATGTGCTCCAACCAACTATTAAATTCGATAATCATGAGATCTACCATTTGCAAATACTCGTTTTAATTAATTGAGCGTATTCGCATACTATAGTTCAACTTTTGTTTTCCCTATGTTTAGTGCGAGAGAGCGTTACATTTTAAGAGAGTTGAGAGAGTGAGAGAGTTGACCTCTTTTTTTCTCTGTGCTCTCTTGTTCTCTCGTATTCACCACTGATCTTTCCGTGAAGTGAACGCGAAATAGTGCGAAATATTAAAGAAATGTGCCTTGTCCTCTAGTTGGAGTTCCTCCTTCAATTCTTCCGATTCGGAGGTCATAGTGCAAAGCTGAAGGGATTTATGAACAGAGGGATGTGCGAGTGAGCGCGTAATGGTGCGAAAATATGATGGAAAAAATGAAACTGCCTCGACGTCTAGTTGGAACAAGAGCCAGACTTTAGAGCCGGGAGGTGCGAAAAGTCGGCCGGTAGTTCCGCACTCACCACACGCTGAGATCTCTAATTCATTTGTTTGGTTTGTATAAATAAGAAATTCAATTGAACTCTTTTATTTTGCATCCTATACATATATTGAACAAAATCACAGCAAATATGTATGCAGTGCAAAAAATGTACACGGCAATTCAGTGGTTCTCAGGAGGCAATTCTGAGATGAGAGACAACATAGATTCCCCGATCGTCGAAAACGTAGTATCCACTCGATCTGACAATTTCATTAAAGAAGGCTTCCCACGAATATCTGGCTAACTGAGTTCTCGATGTGAGATGATGGGTCGTGGCTACCCGATAGCACTTTCGAAACTCCCAAGTCACCATTTTTCGTTTGAACATTTTTCGTTTGAACATGATCAATTGGCTGCGTGCCAAGTGACCCTGAAAAGCAGGCAACGAGCGAGAGAGCTTGCGAAATGAGGAGAGCGTCCCTCTCATTCCTCACTTTGCATAGTCGCCCGCGCGGTTCGTGGGACGCCTTCTTTAATTATTCGAAAAAAATCCAATTGTGGAGCCTAAAGGTAATTTTCGTAATCCCCTCGATCGAATGAACCCTTCTTCACCATTCTCACCCTTCATTCGTATCGTTCTCTCTCTTCGACAGTGGTCGTCTCCTCCATGTCGGATCCTTCTCCTTGTAATTCCCCGTGAGTACCCTACCCTACATCGATACCCCTTCTGACTACCCCATCTCCATCGATACCCCTCAGACTACCGTATCCCCTCAGATCGTCAATACCCTGATTCAGGAATGTTAGCGAACGGAGACGTCGAAGGAAGAAAAAGAAGTCAGATGATCGGAATAAAGACAATGATTCGCCCCTTCAATTAGCAATGCACAAATTGGGATTATCGGAGAAGAAAAAGAAGAAAAAGTGAGGAATACGGTAGATAATAGATTGAATGAATCAATATCAGGAAAGCGCCTCCTGCATTGACTCCTGTGAGACGAGAACCTCCTGCATTAGTTGTCCAAGCAACTACTCCATCTGAACCACGAGAACAACGAACGGAGAGAGAAACACGAACTGAGAAGGAAAAGTATCGTATACTTGAATTACCGTAATCAGAATATCGATTGCAGACGAATTACTGCCAATAATCGTCCTCCCAATGTAGAAGGGGCCGGAGTACGGTATGAATGAGGATGAGATATATACCGTAATCAGTATTTCTTTTCAGGAAGAAGAAGTCTCGAAATGATCCATCGATGCTTGCAATTCAACAGAAGAAAGAGGAGGAAATGATGCATGAAGAAACAGCGGATCAAGAAGATCAAAATCCCCTTGAAGATGGAGATAGTCAACCAAAGAGAACTCCTGAGAAAGACAAACGTATCAATAATAACTACCATTGTATCAAATCAATCTATTTCAGATAATATGAATAGGCCGTTACTCGTAGATCGTGATCCCGAATTTCCCTATAGAGATCAGTTAACGAATTATATGGAATACATTGAGGTATAATACGGTAGATGATACTGTACTGTAATATCACTTGAGATGATCAAAAGGATCGGTGTTATTGGACTTGTAGAAGAGTACAATGCAATAAAAATGTAATGAAAGAACTAAAGATCAAAGATCATTCGGAATTCATCTCAGGTATCAGCGAGATCCATTGGAAAACAGACACCAGATGGCCAATATTAGCAAGAATCGATACAAAGGTACTGTATCCATGTAGATCAATCGATAACTGACTGTATTACAGATGTAAAGTGTATTGATGCGACAAGAGTTGTTCTGAATAACAGTGAAACGGGTGATTATATCCATGCCAATTATATCAGAGGAGGACCATTCATCAATGAATTCCTCTGTACTCAGGTATACGGTATCTCTCTCACTCTTCAATTGATTATTTCCATCTAGGGACCTCTTCCTCATACAATTTGTGATTTCTGGAAGATGGCCTGGGATGAGAATGTTGGATATATTGTCATGTTGTGTGAAGTAATGGAAGGAGGGAAGAAGAAATGCGAGAGGTACCGTAATCTTCTTGAATCGATACTGTATCGATGTAATCTCTTAGATACGTTCCTGAGAAGGCAGGACAATACATGGAAACAGGAGGATTCAGAGTGACAACTCTTATTGTCAGAACGGAAGATCAATTATTACACTCGGAATTATTACTTGAGAAATTGGGAACGGAGACAGACAAGAGTCTAAGGAAGATTTATCATTGGCAATGGAAGGAATGGTATCGTATACTCATGATTCTTCCTTCTCTTACAGTAATCTTATCAGGCCCGATCGAGGAGTGCCTGTCTCTGTAGCTCCCATGCTTCGAATTCTACGAGAAGTCAGAGGCAGTCGATACAAATCAATAGTTCATTGCTCTGCTGGAGTCGGTACCGTATTCCCATTCTACTGTAATGATATCGATTTGAATTCAGGTCGAACGGGAACTTTAGTGGCAACAGAATTCATGCTGCAAACGATAATGGTGAGGAAGAAGGGAGATAAAATGACGACAATGATGGAAATGATCAAGCATATTCGAAGTATGATAAATGAAAGGAAAGAAGGAGATTATGGTATTAAATTATAGATCAACGGGCTCAATTGGTACAGACTCCTGCACAATATGTGTACATTGCAAAAGCAGTGATCCGTCAATTGTGTATCGCCTGTCGGAATCCTCCCGATCTAGTGCAGGTTGAAACTATTTATACCTTCTCCTATTCTATCGTTATCCTTTCAGTTGTATGCCAACTTCAACGCAGAATTGGATGCATTTCTGAAGACTCAAGGAGGAAAAGCAGGATGATCGAATGCTAGAAGAAGATAGTAGAACTAACACAGAAACTCATGTCGATAAATGAACAGTAAATTCGTGCACAGAGACTATACATTGTATGGAAGGGCTATACATCCTTAACAGTGCAGTCAGCAAGATCATTTAAATTTTGCTCTTACTCCTCCTTTAAGAAGTCACAACAATTCATTTGGTTTCTTTGTACTTACTCCTTGGGTTGATGTCCTGAAATAATTTAAACGAATATAATTCGAATGGAATACGGAACATTACAATCGGACAAATGGCAAATCGACTATCTGAAGATTTTTCTGAAAATGAGATTGATCCACTCAACATGCACAATTCGATGCATTTTTGACTGTCTGGGAACCATCGCACCAAATATCAGAACTCTACATTCTGCACATTTTCTCTCATTGATCTACACTCTTCAATTTTTGCAATACCAATGCTAGAGTAGGATGACATCGCAGTAGCGGACGGAGATGGGGAAGAAGGTACGATGACATCGCATTCGAAACTGTAACCGTAATAGTTATTACAGTGCAACAATAGTGAATACTTTGAGGTTTCATTTATCTCTTCTGTTGATGATATTTATCCTATCGCTGCTCAATTCACAAATGAAGACAATAATGAAGTGCGAGTTCGAGTGAAGAGTTTCAGAGATGAATTCCACAAGAAAATCATAGAAGGATAAGATATTCAATCTCTTCTTATCGATTTTTTCTTCATTCAGATATCCAGTTGAATGGATCGATGGTTCAATGATGTTTGTTCCGATTCCTTATCATTTCGAAATGGTCACAATATCAATAAATTCTCATCTATTGTCCTCTTTTTTTTCAGAAAATTTTCAAATTCTTTAAAACTAAGAAGTCAGAGGTGAAGAAGAGTATGAATTGTTTAATTTTTAAAAATGTATTGTGCAATTAAAATAAATAAATATCTACAATATTGTTTATACTGTGATTTATAGTGAGATAATCAGAGAATTTAGTGTGCTTGAGAGTGCACATGCGATGGTGTGATCTCCGATTCGTCGCTTGTTCACTTCTTGACAGGATGGACAATGAGTGACTTGATTAGTTCCTGGCAGAGCTTCTTCGGTTCCGTGTTTGGCTTCGATTTACACTGAAAGGGGCGGAGTCAATAGGCATAGAAGGGGGCGGAGTCACTCACAGCTATGTAGTAGATATATAGTTGGTAGATAATAAGATATTGTTCCATAGTTTGAATGGCTCCCCATCGATCATTGCGAATCTTCTTGAGAAGATCATTGACCTGAGAGAAAGAAGGAATAAGGAGAGAGATCAAAGATCAATTCTACTTTGAGAGGGACTCCATTTCCATTGAGTGTCGTAATGGCAGCATGAAGCATTATGAACATGGCACTCTTTCCACATCCTGTTGCACAAACGACGAGAGTTAATCCCTTCTGAAAGATAGAAGATTGATCTTTGATCTTTCTTTCATTCATCACTTACATCATCCTTAAGTAATCGAATGAATTGAAGTGGTCCATGAAGTGTAGTGAAGTTGCTGCTTCTTCTATGCATTGTCTCGGGCCATTTATGACATTGTACGAATCGAACAATTATTGAATTGGAACAACCTGAAAAGAGAAGAAGAGATGAGAAAGGTAAGATATATCATTCTCCTACCCTCTGGTAATACTTCGAGTACCGATTGAACTCCATCCGCTGTATTCGTTGACTTCTTATTAGAGACAAACATCTTCCCATAATCTTTCGCCTCTCCAGCCTTCCATGGAACGAAATGGGCTTAAACGAGAAATAGATTCTCAATTGATGACATCATCTTAGATACCTCCAGCTGCCTTATAGTCTTCAACGTAGAAAATGTTTGCCACTGTTGCCTGATATTGACAAATGAAATCAATGGATACTACAGTATTCCTTACATCGTAAACCATTCTCCAGAAGTTTTCTCTGCTCGATATTTCAGGAGTCGGAGCTGCTGCTATAATGAACTTTATATCCACTCCAGCAATTTCAACCTGAATAAAAAAGAGAGATCAAAGAAGGGAATTGAATCTCACTTTGTTAGCATCATAGAAATCTCCATCGGGAGGAACATTGAATGAGATAACATATCGAGTGTCTCGATTCACTTCCGGATTCTAAAGAGATCAAAGATCATTCCTCACTATTCTCCCATCTATCCTTACAATCTTGAGATTACACTTGAAATCCTCATCACATTCTGTCCAAGGTCGCGCCTCTTTAAAGATCAAAGATCATATCAAGAATATTCAAATATCTCTAACCCAATTCTCTAAGGACGGATAATCTGGTCAAAGTCTTGTCGATTCCAGCATCGTACACTGTCACGGCTGGTGCTCCAATACTCTGACAACCAATACATCTTTCATGATCTTTGATCTTTCGTCATACCGTTTTTTTTCGTGCAGTCACCATCGTATTCCCTTTTCCCTTTCCTTCTTTCTCCTTCTTCATAACTTCAGCTTGTGGTGTATTTGCCGATTGTTTCTTCTTCCACAAAGGAATTGGAATAAGTCTGCAAAAGGAAATTAATAGGGAAAGATAAGGAGGGATCATTATCTTACTTGCTTTCTCCTTCATCATCAACATCCATAGTTCCTTCTTTACTTTCATCCTTAGTATCTTCTTTCTTTGGAGTTTTAGCTCCTCCTCCCTTCGTACTTTCTCTCTTCCTTACATTCGATGCTTTCTCTTGATTATCTCCTTTTCCTCTTCCTCTACTTCTCAACATATTACTCGTCTTCTCATCAACTACCAGTTTTCCAGTATTTCTCTTCTGAGAGTTCTCCGATGGAACCTGTAAATCGATAACTCTTGATTACCGTATTCTCCTACAGTAATCATACCGTCTCAGCAGTTTCATGTCGGAATGTACTCTCTGGTCCAGTCGTCTTTCCTAGTTCCTTCTTCGATGTTCGAGGAGTAGTTCGACCTCCATTATTCTTCTGAATGTATTGATTAGATATACTGCACTATGAGGGAAGGAGTACTGTAGGATGAGAAGGGTTCATCATTCCCTTAACATTTCGCCCTTTTTATCGGTCATTTCGAACCTTAGCAAACATATTCTTGAGTTTATCCATCCTTCCTGATGATTTCTTCTTAGGTGATTTCTTCTTCATAGATGCATCGGCCGAGGTTCGATCCTCCAATCGATACCCTTCCTCCTACAGTACTCCTACAGTATCCTTACCATTCCTCCTGTCATCGTATTCGAATCCTTTGATACATCTACATCAGGAGTAGTCGCCTTTCCACCAGCTCCCTTTTTCTTCGGTAGAGGAGTTGTCTGAGAATACGGTAGATTGGGGGATACTGTAGACTGTGACATGAAACTTACAGCAGCTCCTTTCTTCTTGGCTGAGGGAGCCTTCCTCACTTGAACCGTCTTTTCGTCCTTCTTCGCCATTTTTGAAGAGAGAGGAAGGAGAAAATGGAGAAATGAGACGAGAGGAGGCTTTATATACTATCTATGAAGATGCAAATCCGCCATATAACTAGACGTATTTCGATATTTGACGCATAGATTGGATTAGAGAGAGAGTGAGGAAAGAGAGGAGTCTAATCCAATTGGGGAGAGTCGAGACCTCTCATTCTGCATCGCGCGCCTCTTGCGGCGCTGCCTTCCGCAGGAACTTGCATTCGAAAAATGCTAGTGAGAGAAAACTATCAAAATGAAAGAGAGAGAGAGCAAGTCCACTCTTCACCTAATTTACATACAATCTAATCCAGTAGTTGTTGTTTTTTCATGTAATTCCCTCTGATTGTCATTCCAAAGAAGACTTAGTCATATATCGGAGTAATTCTTTGAGTGGGTATACAGTTCAGTCAATGAGAAACAATCATGTTGAATAATGAGTTGAACTCGAACTATGAGTCAATATCAATGAGATCGGGACTTTCTTCGTGATAGAGAATACAGATCATATCTTGAATTAGAATAGATGCTTCATCGTAGAATGATTCTTCCTTCATTGATTTGTATTGATCGAGCCATCTGAATTAATCAATCGATAATTGAGACTATGCTAATCAACTCACTCCCTATACGACTTTCTTCTTCTACTACATCTGACTGACGAGAGTGATCTCCTATTAATTAGACACACAATCTTCTTACTTGGGGGATATTCCGTCTTCAACGAATGGATTGTCATAGGATGAAATCATGGAACAACTCACAACCAGTTCATTGAACAATTCCAGAATCTCCTTCTGAGTTACCGTATCCTTCTTGAATAGGGATCGAGTATTCTGCAAGACATTCTTTATCATTTCTCTGTTGTTTTTGGCCCAATCTTTTTCTCGCAGAATATTCCCAGTTCTAATTCAGTTCTAATTCTTCAATCTACAATTTGCGTGTATCCTCACCAAAACGAAAAGATAAAATATAATTCTATGAATTCTCTTTCTCTTCTCTCCACTCCATTCGTGTTCATTGGATAGAAAGGCCATTGAATGAAGAAGATATTCAGCATTCTCCTTAACTACCGTATTCAATCCATTTCAATTATCTACCGTACCTCTGCTTTCTTCTTCACAAGGAAATCTTGAACAACGAAAGGAATTATTTGTGCACTCGGCCATTTCTCTTTTGGAATTCCCTTCAATATCTCTTTCACTTCATCCCTCCTTCCTCTCTTGAGAGCATTGATTAATTTCCCCATTCGCTCCTTCTCTTCCATTCTCAAAGCTCTCTCATTATCACCATTCTAATCCATCTTCTTCAATATTATGTATCGGTAACAACGACTGCATTGCATCAACATTCTTTAGTTATCATTCTTTATCGAATTAATACAGTTGTCTTTCGAGGAAGTTAATGAGTACATTGACAGGGATTGGTTCTCCCTCAGGAGAGAGATGCATCAACAGGGCGTCAGTCTTAATTTATTCCATTCACTCAGAAAATGCAAGTGTATTTATCTACTTCCTGTGATGTCAATTTCTCTCCTGTCGTCTCAAGAATTCTCGCAAGATCGATTGCCTCGATCAAATGAGTTCCATTCGAAGCTGCCACAAGTGCACTTTTTACCTTAGACTAACGACATTCCCAATATCTCGAACACAGATCAAACCTCATCTAATGGATCTACCGACTCATTATTCTCTTTCCATACGATCTCAAGAAGTCCCTCCATATCGATGGGTGATTCTAGACTGGATTAAATAGATCAAAAGAGGAAAGAAGAATCTAACCAGCCCTTTGGAAGTATTTGACTGAATCATCATGAGTAATGGGAATTCCGAGTGATCGGAGAATACAACGAAGTTGAGATGAACTTTCGATGTATTGAGAAGTGAGACAAAAGAGTGAGAACGACTCACGGATTACTGAACACAATGAACAACAATGAGAAAACAATCAAATACAAAATACCTTGAATCTCAGCTACCGTAAACCGATCTACCTGGAAACAATCGATTTCTGAGATAAAACTAACAGAAATTAAATTACAGATAATGTAGTACAATAACATACCATTATGAAACGTTAAAGATCGAGGAATGAGATAAGAGATGAATAGATGAATGAAGGAAGGGGGTAAGGATGGAAGAAGGGGAAGGAATTGAATAGAGAGTGAGAGTGTTCACTCTAATCAGGGGGAGATACCATAAGGGGGCAAAGGGAGGAATGGGGGATATCAATTGATTGGATGTCTGAGAGGGGGTTGGCCATTCATCGATCCATGGTCATTCATTCATCTTCTTCCTTGGTAGTTTCCTCTTCTTCTCTTCTTATCCGGTTCCTCTTTCGGTTCGGGTTCGGGAAGACCTGCACAGTATCACATTAAATCAATTAATCAACACATATTTACATCAAATTGCACTATTCTCCTTCTAATTTCTCTTATTGTTAGTCCCTATCCCGCCTCCCCTTCCTCCGCCCTCCCCTCTCCTCACCAGCAGCTTTCCTCATCGCTTTCTCCAGCAGTTCCTTCTTCTTCTGCTCAGTCGCCACGATATTCGCCATTCGAGCACTGACAAAGATCAAAGATCAACTACTATCACATATATTTATCGCAACCACATAGTTATATCACATAGTTATCTCCTCCACTCACTTGATTCCAAGATTGATCTCAGGGATTCCGGCCAACATTTGATTGGATAGAAGTTCCTTCTCTTCATTACTTCTCACTCCGGTCATCTTAGCAGCAGCTCTCATAAGAATTTCCGTCTCTTGAGGACGATGAGTGGGACCGGAGGAAGATGATTCAAACTGAAGCAAAGAAATTACTCAAAGTATATTGTTTGAATGGCTGAAAAAATACGGTTCCGAAATAAAGAAAACTGGTTTAATAGGAATTTCAAAACTTTCTTGGGCAACACCATCGGATAAAAAATCGGCAAAAACTTGAAGCCCGATGCGGGGCTCGAACCCGCGACAGCCAGATTAAGAGTCTGGTGCTCTACCGACTGAGCTAACCGGGCAGATGGGTTCCTTCTCTCACTAATTGGTTACCTTCTTATCTCCATCGATTCCTGCTTCGATATACTTCCTCAATTCTTCATCTTCATCTCTCAACATTGTCTCCTTCTCGAATTGTTCTCTCATTCCAGCTTCAATTCCAGCTGCTTCTAATTTGGCCCTTTGTTGTCCAGTGAGAACGAGTGAACCACCCGATCCCATTGAGAATCCTTCTCCTGATGAAATCTGAGCTGCACGTTCCTGAAATATATTTATCACCACAGTCACTAAATGAAGAGATAAGATATGAGTAATTAATGACCGATAAACGAACCTTTCCAACTGCACTTTCCAGACTGTTCAGTCCATTCTTCCTCTCTCTACTCTTCTGCAGTTCCTTCACATCTTCCAGTTTCTTCGCACCTTAAATAGATACTCCTTCCACCCTTTCTACAGTATTCCTACTACAGTAATCTTCAAATACCATCAAAATCTTCATCATCTTCCACAATTTTCTTCCTCGCTTCAATCTTCTTCTTCGGTTTTCTGAACATAACAGGCTCGGAGGTCGATTCGACTGTATCCATCTAAAATGTTTTCAGTCCAATACCATTTTAACATCGGTGGAAGGTATCGAAAATGGAATTACAACCATTATTTCCACTATAGAAAAGAGTTTGATTAGCATAACTTTATCAGTATTAGCAGCATGTATTAGCAGTATTAAAGTGAATGTTAGAAGGGCGAAATTAGCAGATTTCATACACGATTCATAAGGAAATCACTCGATTAAAACTCTATTATGATATTATTTTTCATACATAGAAATGATGAACTCTCGTTTCCATTTTCAGACATCAAAGTGTTTTCGAAAAAAATTCGAAGAGTTGCAATAATGGTTAGATTCTCTTGCTTCAATGCCTTAAAATACGTAAATAATCAGATCTACAGTATCTACAATGGATGGGAAGCTAATCTAATGGGATTGATCTCTATTAACGATCTTCCAATCGATTGATTCAATTCGATTTCTCCTCTCAACATGGCACATTCTTCTCTAAGTGATACGATACAATTGAGTAGAGTATCTCTTGCATCTTCTTCTAACTTCAATCTTTCCTTCCATTCTTCTTCTTCTCTCTTCTCTTTCGTCTCTCCATCATCTATTTCTCCTTCTTCATCTTCTTTCCGTCCATCTTCCATATCCCTCATTCTCCACAATAATCTAGCCACTCTGACCATCTCTTCTTCAACATCTTCTCTCAGCATACAATGGACAGCCAGCAATTGTTTCTCCTTCACCTGTAATCCATATCTTTAGCTACCGTACTCATATAGTCTACTTCTTCAAACTGAAATTGTGCATACCATTTCAATTCTCTCTTCACATCTTTCGTCTCCTCCTTTCTTTCCTCCACTTTCAATCATCTTCGTTTTACTCCTTCTTCTCTTCAACATTGTCTGTGCTGTCTGAGCTCTCCATAATTTCTCTTCAACTCCAGATGAAATTGGTCGTCCTGTCTCACGAGATGAACCAATCTGAAGAGAAGAAGAAAGAGTTACCACCACTCCATTAGGGACAGTACTAACTCCATTATACCACTACGGAGCTACTTCACAATGCAGACTATACACACACTACCGTACTCACTTGGTTGTGTAGATGGGCGACGAGTCTCTCTTGCACTCTCATTTCTTCTTCTATCAATTGGAAATCGTCGCACTCCCACACTTCGATCTCCTCCACTGAACGAGGAACACGAAGTCTGAAATGATAATTAACATATCAATATGGAAATTAAAATTCAGAAGTAAAGTGAGCTTTCCCTTCGCCCCCCCCCCTCCCTCCCTATTAATCTCATTGGATCTTATCACTCTTCCATCTCTCATCTCATAATGAGTCTGTCTCTCATCCATAGCTCCCCATGGGGGAAAGAGTGAAGAAGAGTGAAGAGGAGAGAGGGAGAGAGGAGACAGTGACATCTTCATTTCCCTCCATTCTACTATACCAATCATCCTCTATCTTCACAGACTCCCGTGCCA
The DNA here is from genome assembly GCA_900490705.1 of Pristionchus arcanus. Classification (NCBI taxonomy): domain Eukaryota; kingdom Metazoa; phylum Nematoda; class Chromadorea; order Rhabditida; family Neodiplogasteridae; genus Pristionchus; species Pristionchus arcanus. Next base: position 91,105 of record LS485992.1, read on the forward strand.
TCCCTTCCTCCTTCCTCCTTCCTCCTTCCTCCTCTTCCCAACCCGTTCCTCCCAAATTATAGTGTCCCCCCTCCATTGGATGATTCATGATAGAATAACTCAATCATTCTGCCACCTTCCTCTCATAATGACTTCCCCCATCCCCCCCCCCCCCCCCCTTCCTCTTCTCTATTATTCCTCTGATTATCATCTTGATCAGTCTCCTACAGATTACACTTCTCCGTTCAGTCTCTTCGCCAATCGAGAAGAAGAAGATAGAAGAGACTAGCCAATTAGGCGATAGATCAGGGCAGAGATACAATCTACGCGTGTAAAGAGAGAGGGAGCTCCTTCTTCCCTTTACTGGATCCCCTATCGGAGGTAGGAGAAGAGGGAAGAGGCGGCAGAGGTGGAAAGAGCATAGGGATCGAGGGAGGAGAGGGGGAGGGGAGAGGGGAGGAGGCGTGTCTCAGAGTGTAGATAGAGAGGAAGAGAAGGAGTGAGATACAGGCAAGGATCCTCTCCCTCTCTCCCCTCTCCTTTCCCTTCTCATTCCTCCATCCTCTCCTTCAGAATGTCTCGACCACCTCCACTACCGTACCCTCTACTCTGTCTTCTTCTCCTCTCCTCTACCGTATGCAGGTTGGCGTTATCGTAATCCGATTATTCCTTCAATAGCATGTCCAGTCTGTATTCCCTTTCATGCCCTATTCATCGTCTTCTTTTTGTATCCCATTATCCTAACTTGTAGCTTGCCTCTCCTCTTCTATTCATCCCTCTCTCTCTCCTCCTCGATATCGCCCGTTCGCCTCTCGCTACTCTCAAATGGGGACAGGGAGAGGGCGCGAGTGAAACGAGTTGCGACCACAGGAATGGAGAAGGAGAAGGGAAGGAGAGAGATAGAAGGGATGATGGAGAGGGATCAGAGATAGAGATAGGGTCAACACTCAAGCACAGCATATGAACGAATGATTGAGTGAGAGAGAGAGAGATTCACCCCCCCCCCCTCACTCCCGACCTTCCAATTGATAGAAACGAGATGGAATAAGAATTGGAAGAATGGAAGAGAAAGGGAAGTGAACTACAAGTACAGACCTACTTTCGCCCCCCCCCCCTTCCATTCCTTATCTCAGAGCTCATCTCATAGAATGAATGAATGAACGGAGTTCGAAGGATCATTGTGCAGCTTTGATTCATAAACATAAAAAGATCTTTGTTATTCAGTTTGAGTGCAGTGCCCGATTGTCCTGATCTCTCATCTCTCGAGAACGAATCGATTGCATCATCACTAGACAATCTACTGCTATGCTTCTGCCAGGTGCAATCATTTATTTCTTCTGTTTCAACATGCACCGACAGCACCGAAGTCGATTCCTAACTTCCTTTCACGAATCTCCTTCCCAGGTCGTTCAACCGAAGGAAGTCTCCGTAATTTGTCTGTATGGATCGACTCCCGATCATCTCCGAAGAGCGTCCGAAGCAGTCACCAAGGCAGGAATGACCGTCACTCAGGTATTCATTCATTCACGCTCTCACCAATCCAATCAAACCACAATTTCCAAGCCGTTACTACCAAAATTCAGATTCATTCATGTTCTTGTTCTTTCAGTTGTCAATCCAGCATATGGAGTTCGATAACTCATCCATATCCTCTTCACTCTTCCGTACTCTCACTCCTTCCATCACTCAATTGGATATTCGAGAATGCTCAGGCAATTCTCCTCTCTCCATTGCAGATGATGCATTCGAAGGCATGCAGGTACACCATTCCTCCTTTTTAATCCATTTATTAGTATTGATACCATGCCTATCCTCTTCCATGAGATCCATTCCCATAAATGACTCACTGTCAAAAGGGAGACTGGGAGTGTCATTCCCACTGTAATGGGACGCCATTGCAACGGGTCATTCGTCTGTGTTCTTAAATCCCTCTTTCTTTCGCTCGAAACGTTTGAACTTGTTTAACGCTTGATCATCTCTGCACGGGACACAATCAATCGAGGGGATCAAACCATTGATACAACCCTTCTTCCTTTCCAGGATACTCTTGTCAATGTGACCATCCACGACTGCAAATTATCTGCCGTTCCTTCTGCCCTCTCTGCACTTCCTTCTCTATCATCACTCGTCCTCTCCTCCAATAATATCCTCGCTCTCGAAGGAAAACCATTCGATGGAAAGACCAAGGTATTCATCAGTCATTGGGAGCGCTTAATAGTTCACCCAAAACCATCTTGCAACGTTTTCTTTCATCGTATCTTTCTTTTCCCACTTTCACTACATTCCGAGCAATGGGAGAAGGATGAACTTGGGTCAACTGCTCAATGTGTGCATTCCTCATTCGATCACATCATTCTGTTGATCCTTTCTGTCTCATGCTGGTCACATTCCTTCTAATTAGGAACCATCTCATTGGGGATGGCAGAATATGATCTTTCCACTTTCCCTTTCCATTCCTCCCCTAGGCATGCCACAGTGGGATATCTCAGTCAGTCCTATGTCCATTCACAGGAGGGGGGGGAGAGAGGGAGAGGGAGAGGGAGAGGGAGAACATCAACTGGTTTGTTCTCTCCTTTCACTCCTCGATTGAGTACTACTCTCTCCCATCTGAGGAGATACATTGACTCATATATGGTCATGCTTAGAGAGAGAATGAGGGAGGGAGAGTGACTAGACAGGGCCGGAACCCCTCAGGGTGAACCACCACTGAACAGGAGCAAAGAAGTATTCGAATACCAATCGCAAAGAAGAAAATGAATCATCCAATCTGTCAAAACTAAACAAATCTTAATTTCTTTCAGCTCAAATATCTGGATCTCTCTGGAAATCAGATCACTGACGTAGAAGAAGGAACATTCGAATCGATAACCAATCTCGAATCGCTGCTCATCGGAGATCACAATTATCTCAATGAGACACTCCTTAATGAGATCGCCAGACTCGGATCACTCCAGGTGATTAGCCATCCATTCCTTATAACATCAGATTAAATTATTCTTTCATCCTTCCTCATCGTCTCTTCTCAGGTTCTCGATCTATCACGTGCCGATGGAATCTTCACTCCTCCTTCCAAACTCTTCACTCATCTTCCCGCTCTCACCACACTCAAAATGGGTAAGTCATTTATACGCTGTCTTTGAATCAACATCACATTCACAACAACAGTATGTATTATATCATAACTCTCTTCCTCTAGGCGGTTGCTCTCTTTCATCCGTCGAAATGGGTGCCTTCTCACCTCTTGCTCAACTCGAAGCTCTCGATCTTCGTGTCAATCTCATCGAGAATATCTCTGCCCTTGCTTTTGATGGATTGGGATCACTCAAGAGACTCTCCCTTGCTGGTAACTACATTAGAAAGGTCAGCATATCCCTTCTTTATGCAAATTGTTTTTACGAATTTTTCACTTCGTACATCCATATCAATCCCGATTTCTTAGATCGAAACGAATAACTGGGCTGGTCTTGGATCTCTCGAGGATCTCGATATTGGATGGAATGAACTTCATTCCATCGATTCTGATGCATTCGAAAGTATTGAGACAACTTTGACTCGTCTTGACATGAGACACAATCCAATCAACGAGGTACTATACTCCTTCTCCATCCTCATCTTTACTTCTTCCCATTCAGCTTCCTCCTCTCTCCCTTCCCAATCTCGATTCTCTCACTATTAGTGAGACTAACGTCTCTTCCATCGAAGCGAATACTCTGCAAGGAATGCCCAAACTCACCGTAAGTTCATATTCAACGGCATCTACCATACCTTCCTCCATTCCAGACTCTGGAGGCGATTCGTACCAATCTGTCATCGATCTCTCCATCCTCCTTTTCCGCTCTTCCTTCTCTTCGTCGTCTTCTTCTCTCATCCAATCTTCTTCGTTCATTCCCTGTTTCTCTCTCAACTCTTCCGTCTCTCGAACTTCTCTCCCTCTCAGAGAATCCTTTCCTTTGTGATTCCAATCTCAAACCTCGTGAGTCTTTCTCTCCATTCTCTTCCTAATCCGCTTTTGTCGCTGATCATAACTCCGTGTCAGGAGGTGTCAAAAAGTGTCTCACGAGGGTCCTGGCACGAATTCGCGGGCTACCGTAATCCCATTCCATTTGAGTGATCGACGATATCAATTCGGCCTTCCGACGCGCAGCTCAAGAAGGAAGAGATTTCTCCATTCCCAATACAAATGAGACTCTTTGTGCACGACCATGGACACTCAAGGGAAAGGTAATACACCCTTTCCATTCACATCCCCATTTATCAAGTATCGTAACCTTCACTTCCATTAAGGGAATCCTCAGTGTTGATCCTTCTGAACTGACTGAATACAACGAATCTCTCGACACGACCACTGCTCCTTCCACTACGACCACTCAAGAGACTGTTACGGAGGCCATCACTCTTCCTCCTTTCTCATTGGTTAGTGCATTTAGGCAATGGTAGACTGTAACCATCTCTTCCTCTTTCAGCCGGATCTCTTTGCTGGAAAGGATTCGAATGAGAGTATATTCAAGGATGACAGAGAGCGATTGCAATATGATCTAACCAAGACGGATACAACCCATCAGAAGGAGGAGGGAAATAAGGTACCGTCTTTGTTTTTTTTAAATTATATAAAAAGACCAATTGATTGTAGACGACCGCGTTCCTCGTTACTCTTGGCATTCTTCTTCTTGTCACTCTCATCTCCATTTTCGCCATTGTTCTCTTTATCAAGGTGAGTACTACCTACTTTATTCTCTATCCGCATCCCTATATTTTTCTTGAGTAAAAAAAACTAAAACTAAAAAATTACAAATTAAATATGATTTTCGTCCTCTTCCAGAAACGGAAACAAAGTATCTCTCCCCACGAGAAGAAGACGAAAGTAGAGGATGGAATGGTTGAGATTGAATTGGAAAGTGGAAAAGGATCGAGAAAGGGATCATCAGAGTGATCAACTCTTTTCCTTCTTCCATCGATTGATAGACTCCTTACCCCATCTGATCTCCCTCTAATCCTCATTCATAACCACATTCCCTCCTCTATCCCAAGTGTAATATCATCTCCATCCTTCACGGGCTCTCTTACATCATCCATAGGCAATCGTTATCATTGCAGTTAGACTGATAACCTCCATTCCAATATCACCTTCCATTTCACATCGAGTATCGATTCCCCTTCCTTGCCTTCCCTTTCTTCCCTTCACCCGTGCCTCTATTAGACATCCCATTCTTCAGAAATCTCACTAGATTTGCTCAAAGATTGCCATAAACTCTCAGTTTTCTCGCCGAGATAATGAATAAATTGTTATGAATAATGAATTAACTCACTTTCTGAATGGAACGTCATCGAAGATGAAACACGCCTGCAAAGGAGAAGTGATATTTCCACTTTCAAGAGATGCAAAAAAAATCAATTGGTCTCACAAAAGTGCACAAAACGTCATGACTTACATCCTGCCCCGTCACTCCCATTCTCTCAGTTGCATTCATAAGGAATAATAGAACAGTTCCTCCATCCATATCGAGAATCGTCTGAAGAAGAAGACCGAGAGCGGCCAGACCCATCTTGTTACTACCTTCCTGGATATTCATGCGATATTACTGTTTATTCATTAATAGTCTATGATGAAGCAGAAATTGTAATTTATATTATAATAACCCATATGCTCACCATTCTGACTACATTCTGTGAGTGGACGAACACGTAGGCAAAGAGGAATCGAAGAGATCGAGGAACCAGACGGAATGCTTCCCTGAATGTTTAACCATCATTTATTTATTTCGAAAATATTAGAAATTCGTGACTTCGTGTGGCTTGAATACGGGAGGATCCTTTACCATTACGCATGGACTCAATGCCATGGAGTACAAGAATAAAAAAAGTCACCCTCACCTAACTTTCCTACTTGTTCCACATGCACATCCTCCTCTCCATTCACATCGACATTCTCCTGCGAGTGAAGCGATTGAAGGAGGAAGAAGAGGACGGGGAAGACGACGGAGATAACGCTAGAAACAATCTTTGTTGACATTCGAAACATTTCGAAAATACCCCTGATCAGAAAATTCGCAATATAAATTCAGATTTTTTCAATGCAATAAAATAAAGAACTTGGTTGCAATTTGACTAACCTTAACCAATCCGGCAGCTTCGTGCGGATCAGTGAAATGAAGAGGAAGAGATGAATCCATTGATATCTCAAGTGAATCGAGACGAGAGACTGGAGATGAAACACGATAGATTCCCTCACTTGTTAGACCTGCAAGGAGAATTCAATCAATCCATTCTCACTTTTCATTCCACATTCTTCACTCATTTCATTCCTCATCCCTTCTCACACACGGTCGTTCCACGATGGAATCGATTCAATCGGCTGACGACACTACCGTATCCTTGTCCCATTTGAACTACCGTAATCCCTTCTTCTTACAGCGCAATCGTCTCGACTTGCTTAATCCCCAACTTGCGGATCTTTCTAATCAATTACGACAACAATTGCCCGAAGGAGGCCTTCCCTCGAGTATACAGGTCCCCTCCCTCTACCGTATCCCCTTTCTACTGTACTCCTTCAGGCCGATATTCACAAACTTCTCTATGCTTCGTACGGACCAAAGATCGACGATGCTATCGTTGCTGTTGAGAAGGCGACTGAGATGAAGAGGGAGAAGGTCAGATGGATACTGTAGTCGAGAGAGATAATCGATATCTACCGTATTCTCAGATCTCTACCATACTCATTTGTGTTCTTGCTTTCTGTCTCGTAATGGGAGGAACGGGAGCGAGATTCGTGTGTAATATCATCGGCATTGCTTATCCTGCCTATGCATCGCTCAAGGTTTATTCCCCTCCCCTATTTCTCTGTCTCATCAGCCACTGATTCCATTCCAGGCAGTTCGTTCTCTGAATGCTCTCGAGGAGAAGGAATGGCTGGTGTAAGCCCCCCCCCCCTCCCTTCCATCATCCATCTTCTCTTCAGTTACTGGTCCGTCTTCGGTCTCGTTACTCTCATCGATTTCTGGATTGAATTCATTCTTCAATTCTTCCCTTTCTACTACGTTGTCAAGAGTCTTTTCTATCTCTATCTCTATCTTCCCTATGTCAGTTATCGATTCATCGTGTCCATCATCTACCGTAATCCTCTCAGACTCGTGGGGCGGATACCATCTTCCTTCACCATCTCGAGCCACTCATTTGCTCACTCGAGAATAAGGTTCCTCCTTCTTCTTCCCTTCCCTCTCTCTATTCCTCTCTTCTCAGGTGACAGTCTCTCTTCGTGAATCAGTAATAGCTCGATCCAATTCTGTCCTCCATTCTTCTCTCTATTCTACTCGTCCCTCTTCCATCGCTTCTCTTCAAGACGCCATCTCAACCACTGCATCCAATTCACTCGCTAATGGTCAGTTGAAAAGGGATGGAGAGATCAAAGATCAACTCGATTCTAGTGGTTCAATCTTCGACTCCTGAAGTGAAGAGTGAGGAGACGACAACTCTCAAGGCAGAGGCCACTCCTGAAGCAGCTCCTCCTCCTTTGAAGGAAGTGAAATCAAAGATATCTCCAACCACTAAGAAGAGTGGATCATTATTCCGAATGTGGCCTTTCGGATAAGCATTATGCCCAACAATATATGGCTAATAAACAAATGCAACTCGAGATGACTCGGGACAGCACATAACCACGCAGTTTACCCAAACCTTGAAATTGAAAAAAAAGACTAACCGTGTTCCTCTACATAATCAATAGCAGTTCTCAATCCCGCGGGAAGAGGAATATCATCGAATGATGGATCCAACTGAAATTGCAACAATTGACATATGACGATGACAACATGAAACTATTGTGTTATCGTGATTTTATGCGTCTGATGCTATGTGTAGCATGTGTTGTCATTGATTCATTGAAAACATTAGTAATACCATCAAAATGCATACCAGAATAGCTTCTTCGATCGGTTCTCCCATTACTCCTCTTTTCCTTTCGATAATTTCAACACTTTTCTCTTTTTCTCCTCCCAATCGATGCCATTTCCCTAATCCTTTCCCTGATGAAGAAGCACGAGGCATTCTGAAATGAACTATTCACCAAGAATTTACAGTTTACCGACAAAGTGCGAGAATATACAGTTTAGCAAAAAAATGCGAAGAAAGTAAAACAAACTGACAGACTGAGTGATCTTCTCTTTGGTTTGACCCTTTCATCTCTCTTCTCTTTCTCCTTTTTCTTCCCTCTCTCTTCCTCTTTTGCCATCCTTTAACCATTCCATCACCTTTTTCCCCTCTTCAATGTTTAGATACTCTCTCGGACTCATACCAATCACTGTTCCCTCTTCTTCTCTCATTCTATACATCATTTATTCATTCAACTGCTAAATGCGAGTATTTAGTTTAGTTACATACAACAGTTAGCACAAGTAATAACATACAGTAGTGGTATCTCTTGGAATTTGTGTGTGAATGGGGACCAGTCTATCGATTGGGGGAGATTAGAAGGGGGGGGGACTACAGTATCTCTCATCTTCCCTGTAGGATGGCCATAGCTTTGTTCAACTGTTCGATCACAGTGGGAACATCTTCATAGTCAATGGCAGACATTGCATACTTGCAGTACTTCTTTGCCTCTGCTAACTTCTCCATCGAAATCGAACCTAAACAGAGATAAATTAGAGATGCATTAACAAAGCTATTTGAGATTTCTCACCAAAGTCAAATAAAAATATTGTTATTCAAATATTTCCATAGATAAAAGTAAAGTATACCTGGAGTGTAAGTGGATCCGGTAGATACTGGTTCGGGTGTAGGATGGTGAGGAGTGGAGAGAGAAGAAGAAGAATGATTGGAAGGGATGGAAGGAACAGAAGGGAATGCATTGAGAGAAGGACGAGGAGGGGCTGATGGATATTGAGGTTGTTGATGATAAGGAGAAGGAGCAGATGGATACGATGGAGTACTATTAATTGATGGAGGATACGACGGAGGAGCAGGAGGATAGGAGTGCTCTGGAGGAGGATGAGGAGCCATTGAAGGAGGAGAAGGATGAGTAGATGAATCACGAGATGGTACTCCTGGTAGATCAAAGAAGCTATCATGAGGAGTTCCTCCTCCTACTCCTGTTCCCTGCTCCCCAAGGAATTCATCCGAGTGCTATAATCGATCGATTAATCTACCGTATTCGTTCTCTCTACCGTACCTGCTGCACAGATGGAACATACGGTGTTCCACTCTTAATCGATTGGAAGATCTGAGTTGCCTTCCACTTTGCATATTTCTTCGTTGCTGCCATATCTCCATCTAGTTCACCGAACAATTGGAGTACATCGAGAAGACAACCTGAGAGGGAGAAGAGTCGATACTCTATCTATTACCGTATCCATCAATCAATCGTAAACTGGATACCGTACCCACGAGATGGAACATCTGTGCAATCTTCGCATCAACTTCTCCTTTCTGCTCCTTCGAATTAGCGAATGCGAAGATCTTGTTACCATACTCTTCCAGATGAGCCTGTAGACAATCATTTATCGATTGGTTCTTATTTCCATCGAATAGTGTGCTTACTTGGGCGACGATTTCATTGGTGATGGCCTCATTGGACATCAATTGCTTCTTCACTCCTTCCAGTGTCTCCAATAGATTACCCAGAAATTTGAATGACTCTGGTGATCGATCGATTTTCATTCCTCAAATAAGTGAAATTGAGAATTATAATGAAGAGTCAAGATACCAGTCTGTACTGCATAGTAGAGGAACCAGTAGTATACAACGGGATCCCGTTGAATGTGTTCATTGGCCAGTTTGATGTAAGGAGAAATGATCTTGAGAGGACCGGGAACCGATGACATCTCTACTGAATAATAGAGATTGGATAGAGAAAACGACTAAGCGGAAAAAATCGAGTTACAAGGAAAATGCCAAGTAATGTCCATGGTTGCGAACCATTGTTAATGCAATTGAAAAGTCGTAAGAATTATATCATAAACTCTTTATCGAAACTCCCATAATGTTATGACGGATAGATGATATCTGTTAATAATCTTTTTAATCATAGTCTATCGATTAGCTAATTCATGCGTTACCCATAGTAGAATTCACACACAACTGTCATTATTGATCGATATCCTATCGACCTACCATAGTCACACGAGCTATTTACAATTGACATCTATGACAAGATTATACGAGTATATCACAGAAAGAACGAGGATTACAAAATACAAGGAATAGATATCAATCGACTACCGAATCTCTCTATACATCTCCCTCCCATTAACAGTACCATTCAGAAGGGAATCAATCGATTATCCGTGATCATGAGAGGGATTAGAAGGAGAATCTCCTCCATGAGACTCTGGTGTATATGTGATGATAATGAAGAAGAGAAGGAGATGAATAGTGAGAAGATAACCAGCGAAGTATGAACGAGCAGTTGAAGAACCACGGAGAGTTGAAAGACCCTGGAGAGTGGAATGATACTCATATTCCCCAATTTCGCAATTGAACTAATTTTCCAGATTTTTCGATGAGTCAATGACGATTCAGATAGTACAATGGCATCAAGTGTACCTTCATCATAATACTTTGAAGGAAGTTATGTGATTGTGATCCTCCTCCATTAATATTCATTCCACTCGATTGGCCAATCTCTCCCATCTGTACTACCGTCTCTTTCGATTGCTTCTCCAATCTCTCCAATCGAACACGAAGAATCTACAAATACTATATGTTAAAAGACACTTAAAAAGTTGCATGAACTAGAAAAAAAATAAAAGGGAAAGATCATGCCCATAACTGACCTGTTTCTCCCTATTCGCTTCTCTCAATTCTTCTTCCTTCTGTAGTAACAACATGGTCGATCTTCCTCCATCCTCGGGAGGAGCTACAAATATGTTATTTGAGCTGGTCCATTTAATAGTATTAGTTACATCTGAATTTAAATCATTGTCTTCAATAACTAACCTTGTATGCTTCTCTTCCTTCTCACTTCATCTCTCAATCCGATCAATTCAGCTTCTTTCTCATCAATTTTCCTCTGCCATTCACTCCTCTCCGTCTCCCTTTCAACTCTAATCACTTCCACCTCGGACCTGAAATATCAATATTGTGTAAACATTCTCATTTCCACTGTCTACTGTATTTCACCCATCGAATGCGAATCTGATGAGATAAAAAAGGGGCATTAAACAGTAATAAACATTAAATAGTCCAATCTCACCTTGCACATTCAGCCTTTTCCTTCCATAAAGTCAGATTAATTTGTTGTGAATGTGTCTCATCATTGGTCCTTCTCTTCATTTCACTCAATGCATTCCTTGCTTCTCTCGCTGCATTCTCTGCTTCATCCACCTCAAAATTCAATTGTACAGAAAATTAACTTATTTACAAATATTTTGAGAATTCGGGAATCTATTCATCCGATCGTACTTCAAAAAAATGGAATTGGATGAGAATCTGAAGAGATCTTTTGTTATGCCTTGTGTGTGTGCACGTGAATTTGATGGGACTGGGTTATTACTCTAGTTCCGAAGCATTTATCTCGGCTATTATCCAGAGTGGACTCTTGGGCGATTGCCACAAGCAATAATCGGCCCATTGCTTTAATTGTAATGGATAAATACAAGATTGTACTCACTTCTCCTCTCATATTATACACCATAACTTGAGCAGATTCAAGATCGGATCGAGCAAGATCTCTGCAATACAATCAATCTTCCAAAGTAATGACTCATTATATACATGGATTCATTGATAAAAGATAGATGAATACCTCTCCAATTTCAATTCCTCAATCTGTGCAAGTAAAACGCCGTTCGATTTCTCTTCACTTCCACCCTCAAAATCAGTCATTTAGAATTACCAAAAAAACACTGAAAAAAAACAGAATATAATCAAATAATGTTCACTCTTGAATAGCTGACTCACCTCACTCTTGAGACTCTCAATCAATTTCTCCTTCGTCTGTAAAATCTTCTGTGCTTTCTCCTTATATCCATCAAATTCCTTCTTGTTCTCAGTCAGATTGAACTTCGCCAATCGTAGCTGAATATTATTTATTGAACACAAATAATTTATATATGCACAATCTGTACGGTAGTAAAAAAAACGAATGTATACACAGTATTTCTCGGTCATGTAAATAATGAAACAAAGTGATACCTGATCATTGACTGCACTCATCTGCTCTTCTTGACTCGCCACTCTCTTCTTCAGATTAGACAATTCACTCTAAACAATTAATTCCTTAGATATGATGTATCATTTAATCCTTTGAGTACCTGTAGAGCACTCCTTTCCTTAATGAGACTCTCATTCGATACAGAAGGAGTTGCTGGTTGAACTGATTCTTTCACTTTCTCTTCACTTCTTTTCAACTTCAGCTTCTCCTCCTCTAGTCGTTTTTCTAGTTGCTGAAAACAAAATAAATAATTCACTTGATATTTGTACAGTGCCTTTCAAGTTTCATTTTTAAACAGAATACATTAAAAAATCACGGAAATAGATGTCATGTGTGTAAATATATCTTACAGTATTGGTGCTCTTGAGTATCTCCATCTGTGTGTCTTTGGCAGCTAATTGCGATCGTAGATTATTGACCAACATGAGGTCTGTCGCTTCTGGATATAGAATTTGTTCGTTATCCTCCCCACGACAACAACATTGTCACTGAGAATCCTACTGACGTAAGTACCAAACATCAATGAGGATCACAAGCATACTTCGTATCTTCTTTCTCCGCGTGTTGTCAATGAGTAACAGTCTATTCTATCTATAATCTCAATGTTCTCACCCGTGACAGAATGGACACTGTACGTACTCTTTCCCATTTCCATTTCTTCCACATCGGGATCATTGAGGAATGAGATGAGATTGGCATCTCTATGCTCAGGAAGAACCGAAGTTGACGGCGCATACCTTCAATCATCATTTCACAAGAAATCGAACCATTGCAAAAGTAAATGACGAGTTTAAAGAGCATGAGAATCCATCAATCAAAGACTAGCTTACCCTGCAGTCGGTTGTTTCTTCTTCTGTGGTTTGATGAAGTCAGAATGAGCGTGGGATGGTTCCGATCGACCAATCTATGAGAGGATAGTGTCAGTCTTGCGAAAGGGAATGAGTCACTTCTTTGTATTACGACGACACTCTCGATGTCTCACCTCTTCAGTTATCGTCGGTTCGGGTTGAGTTCGATTAAGACTGGCAGTGGAAGATGTCTTTGCTTGTACTTTAGCCTGTGCGATGGCACTTCCCGCATTTTGATCCATGCGGACGAGCATTTCTTCGGCTTTGCCGGCAAGATCCGAGACCTTGCTCAGCCATGACATCCCTCAATCGATTGGATGAAATCAATGAAGCAATAGTGATCGGAGAAACCAGAGAACAACGTTCGACATTAGCAAAAAAAACAAAAGACTGCTAGCAAAACTGAACAATAAGAGGAGGTAAGCACACGAAAACAGCACGTGAGGTTATCAACAGATTCTAAGGTGATGTGAGTAGTCAATACGAATCGATTGAGTCCTCGATAACAACTGGTAAGCGTCAAAAACGTCTATATTTAAAATTTAAACGAAAAACGAAAACACGTTTTGTGTACAGTAAGACGGGAGAAATTTTGAGTTGGTCCGTATCCCTGGGTCACACTTCCAATTGAAGAGCCATTGTTGCATTGTATTTTCTCTTCATTGAGTGATCATTGCCATTGTAAGAAAATACATGATTATTTAATCAATGTCATTGCGTCATTGTCCATGTCTCACACTTTGAAGGGGGTTCATAAATTATCGTCTTTGTTATCGACTACGTACTACTCGTTCCATCGACCTCGACTGATCTTAAAAGAGTACATGCTCTTCCTTCTCACTACACTGTTTACGAGTACTTCGATGGAACGTCCAATTAACTCGACCCTAATCAACTGACCGTCCTCCCCTTTCCCTCTTTCGCTCTGTCGGTTCCGATTAAAAATCATCCGTATCTTTTCAATTGCCCGTGCTCTAAAAAGGGAGGAGAAACCTCGTGACTTGAGACGATAAGAAGAAGAAGAGCGATACTAGAAAGAGTGGAGTGGAGTTGAAGGGAAGGATGGATGCACCCATTATTCCCTCCCATTCTTTCCCTTGGTTGGTCTCTCAACTCTTCATCGATTCCTTCCCATCAGAACACAAGATCTCTGGTCTGGACACATGTTGCAGTCCTTCTCTCCCTTTAGTCAAGTGATCCATTCTTCTCCCTTCTTCTTCTTTTCTCTCAGTCTCCAATGAGTCTCCTCTGGATACTCAATTCCCTCCTTTGAGAGAGAGAGAGAGAGAAGCTCTCTGTTTATTCCCTTTCTTCTCTTCCGTTCACATGTTCTCCCCGTGTCTCTGCATCTGCATCTCAAATAGGATCTCTCATTTCAAAGGGATGAAGTCCATGAAGTTCATCTAGACGAGAGATATCAGATAGAAGGACGAGATATCTTGACGGACTCTGGACTTTGTCTCATCTCTCGTCTAACTTCTCAGATCTCTCGATAGGATAACAGAGGGACGAAGTTCATCTTGTGATCCTCATTTCTATTCCATTCTTCTTCCTGTTGAGTCTCAATCACTTCTTATCCTATCTCTCATACTGACGGTTCTTCTTCTTCTCTTCAATCCATCTCTGATTCCTCTAAACCGGTCTCACACCAAAACACGTCGTTTCCATGCGCATCTTTGAATAATCCTTATTCTTCCAGTCTACTCTCTCCCTTCATCTATCTATAAATTATCCCCCCCCCCCTATCTTCTGATCACCCCACTGTACCCTTTCTGCCATTCCCTTCCCATCCCATGATAATCTGTCTGGAATTGGCACGTTTCTTCTCTATTCTTATCACTAAGTTGACGTCCAATCCCCATCTTCTTCTCTGATAAGAGGTCGAAGAGGTCAACATTCTGAATCATTCTATCGTTCTATTCCTTCTCTCTTCACGTGTCATTCACATGCCTTGAGGGGGGAGTAGTCTCTCCTCCCCCTTCTCCTCCCCTCTCTCCTCCTTCCTTCACTCTCCTCATTCAGAGATCCCCTCACTTCTTCTTCTCTTCAATGGCTACGTTTCACGTCAATCCCCAATATGCTCGTATTGATCAAGTCATACCTCATCTCTTTATCTCAGGTCAGTTCCGTCTCCTTCTCTTCCCCTTTCAATCCATCCATTCCAGGAGTAACAGCTCTTTCTCCTTCAATCCTCGAAGAGAATGGAATCACTTACATCATCAATGCAACCAATGAGGTGAATCATCCATCTAACCCATCTCTCCCTCTACCGTATCCATCCATCTACCGTATCTTTTCAGGTTCCTAATCTTCGTTGCCTATCACATCTCGCTCGTCATAAATTGTGGCTTGACGATACACCGGAAACTCCAATCTATAATCAGTTGGAAGAGACTGCCAATCAGGTCCGTCCTTCTACGAGATATCTTCATCTCTATCGTCATCCTTCCTTCTCCTTCTAATCTTTCCCTTCTCGACACGAATAACACGTTGTTGATCCATAGACGAATAGCTTTTGGAAGAAGGAAAGGGAACCACAAGGGGAAAATACATGGACAATCAACATACTTCCTCCACTCTACCGTATCCTCTTCAGATCGCAATTCTTCTCTCGGAAGGTCATACAGTCCTCGTTCATTGTCTCGCGGGAGTCTCTCGATCAGCTTCTCTTATCCTTGCTTATCTCACTAAATATCATACTCGATCACTCGAGAAATCGTTCCATCTTCTTCAATCCATTCGTCCACTCGTTCGTCCCAATATCGGATTCTGGTGAGTATCCCCCCTTCTCTCTTCCCTTTCCATTCTCATCTTCCTCTATTCCAGGAGACAGCTGATTCAATATGAGAGTGATATCAGTGGACAACCTTCGTCCATTCGATTGGTTAGAGTGGAGGATCAAGATGAAGAATATCTTCCCCATGTATATCTTCAGCCTCAAGAGGTTTGATCTACTTTGATGGAATGAAAGATCAAAGATAAAATTCAGGATGCTGGCAGAGTAATTCGTCGTTCATCAAGTGGTCGAAGTGGAAAATTCCGACCAGTGCTTGAATCTCTTCCCGAAATGTTAGATAGTGTAGCCTAGATTATTCATTGTCCATTAACCTCACAATTCGGGTATTTCTTGTATACATGTACATAGTACATTCACTCTACGGGCATTCCTCGTCATACTTGGTATTATATGATAAATATTGATTCATTCCCCATCTTGCATAACATTGTTATTTAATCGAGACGAGATCTCTAATCCGCTTTCTTTGCAAGGTTGGTAATAGAATTGGACACAATTGTAAACAGAAGTGAAAGTTGCGAAACGGTTCGAAAAAGGATGCGAAACGTTCGTTATTTCTCCCATTCTCTCATTGAATCATCAGTCGATCTTCCGATCTCCGATCATTTCTATCCCCTTTCTTCTTTTCCTTCCCACGTGTTTCATTTTTCTCCCCCTTCTCTTCTCTTTTTGTATGTTCTGATCTTAGTCTACACAAGTTGCAATGCAATCTTTCCTCAGTTCGAAGGGGGGTTTTCTCCCTTCTCTTCAATGAGGGAAAAGGGAAGGGAAAAGGGATGGAGAGAGGGAGGGGAGTGGGAACACAATAACCCCGCATAGATTCCACACTACACATACCACTTTTTTCCTTCCCTTCTCTGAGAAAACAAAATAGCCATTAAAATTGCAATCAGCCCATGGGAATTTGCAGCTATGCTGATCATGGGAAAATAACGCATTGCAGAAAGCAAGATATTAAAAATCAAATTTACTTTTTTTTCACTATTTAGCGAGTTCACAATCCAAAAAAATGCAATACGTTGAGAATAGAGGATAATAAAAATCAGCAAAAAGAGTTCGCCACGGGCAGGGTTCGAACCTGCGCAGAGTTTCCTCTAGATGGGGTAGCAGCCCAACCGCCTTAGACCACTCGGCCACCGTGACTTGTTTTCTTAAAAATCAATTCTTTGGAAATATTTTGCGGATTTCGAGAAATCATTGCTCTCGTAATATACATACAAAGTCTTGAAAGGACTGTCGAATATTGGGAATTGATATGCCGTTCAAGACACTCCAGACGATCAGTATATTCCTACGGACAATTGATACATAGATAATTGTTTTGTTTTTCTTTTATTTGATTTTTTTCATTTGTTTCACTCTTCTCAAAAGTGGAAATTTTAATATCCACTCGATTTTAATCCGAAAGTGAGAGACAACGCTAAATGAAGAGACTGAATAGACAATTGTCTCTTTACATATCTCAATGTAAATGGTTCTCCTCTTCTCTCTTCTCTTCTCTTTTTCTCCTTCTTCCTTCATTCGATCGTCTTTCCTTCTCAGAAGACGGGCAGTCAATTATGACTCCCGATCCTAAAAAAGGTACTTTCCCACCCTCCGTCCCTCAATCTACCGTACTCCCTCCCTCCCCTCCATCCCTCCATATACCGTACTCTATTACAGTATCGAATCATAAATCAGTGTACTGTGCCGCACCGGGAGTTGCCCCTTCATCTACTCCTCCCACTCCATCTCCCGCCAAGAATAGAGTATTTTGATCTTTGATCTTCATCGAGTTGATCTTTGATCTTTTGAGAAAACTGCTTCGAAGTCTTCTTCGACCACAGGATCGAAAACTGGTGATAAGAAGAAGAAAAAGAAGTCGAAAGGAAGCAAAGGAGCCAAGAAATCGGTAATGATCTCTTCCGATATTCTGAAGATATCGTATTCATTTGAAGAAAGATGGAAAGAAGAAAACACCAAAGAAGAAAGATGATAAGAATAAGAAGAAAGGACCAGTCTCTCCATCTTCAGCTCCTCCTGAATCTGAATCTGATTCCGATGAGGGGTACGGTATTTCATTCTCTCGATCGATAACTGACTCATACCGTATTCCCTTCAGTCCTCCTCCTCCTCCCGCCCCTCCTCCTACTCTTCCGAAGGCTGCAGCACCTGCAGCACCTAAGCCAAAGGCTGCAGCAGCAGCTAAACCAGCAGCAAAGGCAGCTCCCAAACCGAAGCCTCCTCCTCCACCAGTTATTGTTCCTCAAGCAATACCTGCCAATATGACTGTATCCACTACATCATCTATGCCACAGGTACCGTATCCATTCACATCTATCATAATCATTCTACTGTACTTCAGACTGTTGTAATCGATGGTCCCAATAGTATCCCATTGGTGGTCCCATTGAGTGAGAAGGATGAACATGGGAAGGTATACTGTATCGATCTCTCATTGATCTACCGTATTCCATTCAGCCAATCAAAGATGGTCCCACTCCTCTCAATCGAGCTCCTTTACAAGATACTTCTGGTTGTATGGTAGTGAATGAGAGAGGAATGCTCTACTTCTCTCCTGAATTCATGCTTGATCGGGTATCGATCGACGGTATCTACCGTACTCAAACAATCGTTGTAGGATGACAATTTCAATCCAAAGTATCCTCCTGCCAGTACAGTTGGACTCCTTACGAAGATTCTATCAAATGCATCAACATTCATTCCAAAGAATATCAAGGTACTGTATCCAAGATGACTCTATATTATCGATTGATTACAGTTCCCCGAAGAGAAAATGACTGAACTCGGCTACACTAAGGCGCAGTCTGGTTACATCTGCGTTCGTCTACCGTACTCTGTTTAAATCAACAACTGATTTATTTGCAGCTGACCTTCGAGACTGGATACTGTAGTTTCAATGAAGTGATGCCTGGTCAATTGCCACCTCTCTGTCCATCTGGGTACGGTATATGGAAGAATGTACTGTATATACCGTATCGATTTAAGAGGTACACTCGGAGTAATCGTAAAGGATATGGTGAATGAAATGACATTCTTTGTTCCCTGTGATGGAAGAAGTGTTGGCCCTGCCCTTCAAGGAGTTGTTAGTACTGAAGAGAAACCAAAGGTATACTGTAGTATCTTAATATTGATTGATCTACCGTATTCTCAGGTCCCAGAAGGAACTCTAATTGGAGCAATTGTTCGTGGAGAATTCGAGATTCCCAAGTTCGAGCCATGTGATAAGAAAGATGGGAAAGAAGGAGTGATTGGATGGATAACAGCTGTAAGTATTCTATCCACTCTACCATACTCTACCATATTCCATTTAGTCTCGAACTGGAGTACCAATCTATGCACCTGAACGTGGTCCAAAGGGAGATTTCCCTAATCCAATTGGTGCAACTGCTGCTGCTCAAGCTGCAGCTGCTGCAGGGGCAAAGGCTAAAGCTGCAGCTAGAACTCCCAAGAAATCATTGGGAAAAGGATCACTCTCTGCTGGTGGAACCAATGGAGCCAATGGAACCAATGGAGGTACTACAGCTGGTGGAGGAACCACAGATGGAACGAATGGAACGAATGCAGGTTGATTATCCCATCTATGAGATCCAATCTTCAATCTTCTTCTTTAGGAGGAGGAACGACTGGATCAGATGGAAGTGCAGTTGGAGGAGGAGGGACTGTGAATGGAGGAGCCAATGGAGCCAACGGAACCAACGGAGCAAATGGAACCAACGGAACCAATGGAGCAAATGGAGCAAATGGAACCAATGGAGCTGCAAATGCTACCGGAACTGATGGAAATGCAAGTGGAGGAGGAACGAATGGTACAGGTATATCGATCTCTTCCCTTTCTTATCTTGATTATCTCACTTGAGGAGGAACATCAACTGGAGGAGTGGGCGGAGTCTCAGGAGGAACAACGGGAACAGATGGAAATACAGTAGGAGGAACCAATGGAGGAGGACCGACTGGTATTGTATCCATTCCCTGTCTACCGTACCCAATGAATTCCGTTTAGGAGGAGCAGCAGGGACAGCACCACCCTCTGAAAGTTCAGAGAATGGAGGTGGAAGTGAAGGAAGTGTAAATGGAGGAGGTCAACCACCATCTGATCCTCCTGCTGAAGGTGGTGAAGGAGGAGAAGGAGGTGGTGGAGAAGAAAAGGAAGGAGGAGAAGAGAAAGAAGGAACTACTACTACTAATGGTGGAGGAGGGAATTATAAACAAGAAGAAAGTTGTGATAAGAATGATTCGAATAGCAAGCCAAAGTTCTTCAAGGATCAAGGATCCAGTTACTTCACTTACTATTAGAGTATTGTGAGTAATATTGTATGGCCCCTGATTATAATCGATAAAGTCGATTGAAATAAAACAAAGATTTGAAAACACATGCACACTTTCCGTATGGTGAACACATTGATATTGAACACGACTTATTCATCTTCAATTCTTATCGCATTATTTGTTTATTTTTTCTTACCATAAAATTGCCTGTAAAATTCTACTCTTCAATTGCGTTCTCTTCTTGAAATTTTATTTGAATTCTTTGAAGAGTCGTGTTATCTCATCATTACTCACTTTCAACAAGATCAGTAAACAGTGTTGTTCTTATTTCCAAAATTAATCTTAGCAAGATAAATACTTCATTCGCTATCGTTAGAAAGAAAAATTCTTTAACGTTACTCTTCATTTTTCTCGATTACACTGTAATTTCTCCTAGGACTTTCTCTATGACTTATGTTGACACATCGCAATCCTGACACTCCCTGGAGTGGATGATAACAGTACGTGTGTCACAAATAAATTTAAGGAAATATGATGACTCATCATTGAAGAGATAAGAAAACAGGAATCGTTGAATGAAGCGACACTATTGAACACAAATGTTTGCATAATGTGAGACTCTGCATACAAATATATTTGGTACAATATATCGTTTATCGATCTCATTGATTGAATGGTTACAATATATCGTTTATCGATCGTCATCTCTTGGGTAGATTACGATACGGCTTCTCTCGATGGGTCGGGAACAGCGAAATCTTCAGCATTGACCACTTTGAGCATAATTCGAATGATCTGACACTTCTTTCCCTTTGCTTCGTATTTAGTAATCGCCTGAAGAGAAGGAATTGAAGAGAGAAGAAGAAGAAGAGAGGGGTCTAGATACCTCCTTGGGATCTTTCACTCCATCAATCATTGGACAATAGGCAGCAACCAATTTGTCATTCTTAGCGGGTCCAGGGGAACGAGTGACTGTCAGGGTCGAGATTTGACTCTCAACACGATACGTTGGATGGATACGGTAGACTACGGTATACCTTATCAATCGACAAGTAGACCGGCATAACTTTGTACTGAGCGTTGTTCGAGCATTTGATCTGCAATTATCCATTATCGATCAAACTATGAGATTGATGATCTATGAACCTTGACAGCGACAGGAGTATCCATCGTATTGACCAGCATGAATTCCTGTTTGCCTCCTGTTTCCAAGAAATGTCCCTCCTTAATGGATACAGTAATCATCATACTACCGTAATCTACCGTACCTCAGGATCGACACTCAATTTCTTATCTTCTTTCTTGACCTCTTGAGTACCTCCTCCTCCTTCTGCCTTCACATCAGGAGTCTCGGCAGCATTCTTCTGAAATGAATCGATTGATTGTCTACCGTATTGATGAATGATGTACCTGTTCATCCCTAACACTCTTGTGACTGTTGATCTCACTCTTCACTTTGCTCTTCTCTTCCTAAAAGGAAGACTCATCTACAATATCTCAATCATTTCGTACCTTCTCAGCCATAATTGAACTCAACCGTTCTTCAAGTGAACAAACGACGAGAATGAAGGAATAACTCCAGTATTGATTCATTTGCACATTATTCCTTTCTTTGTGAATTGACTGATCTAATTTTGCTCGTCCTCATTACCATTTTCACTATTTTCTCCTCTTGGATGAGGTCGATTATCTTTATCTTCCTCTTCTTTATCTCTGTCCACGGGATAACACTCAATGTGAGTGGTTATTTCGAATCAGTAGGCATGGTAATAAGAAATCATTAGTGTAAACCCCGGTAAAAATGGTAATAAAGATGTTTGTAGGCTCTTGTGCGAGGAAGAGTGAGTTGTGTTCAGATAGAAAATGGAGTCAAATTCATCATGAAAATACAGAATGCAGAGATTAAATTGATGGAGATAGATTATGAGTAAACGATCATTTATTATCTACTACCATCCTCATCATTTATTAATCGATTTCTTCCAGTTCCTCAGATGATCTGAAAGATACGCGGTTCACAGATGAAAAGGGACTATTCACTGTACAGGGACAAGAGGATGAAGTAACTTTCTTCTTTTATTTTTATCTCTTTCTCCATTACATATTCCAGTGGTTTTTGGAAAATCCACAATACGAGGTGTTAATTTCATTTCCTTGTTCTATTGTCCACAAATATTCTCATGAGAATTTTCGAAAACAGTGAGTAAACACTAATTTCGAGCTCATCACATGCGATTCCTATTAAGTTGCGAGCAATCTCCGAACGAGAACTATCTCGCTAATAAAATAAGAGTACCGAGAAGTTTTCTTTATGAACCAAATGAAAATCCGGTAAAATAAAGTAGGGAATACTCGTGTCACCTCTTCTGTTCTTCGGAAGACCTACCCGATTGACTATTGGAAGAGATTGGGTGAAGATGGAAATCGAGATAAAAAATCGAGATAGGCTTTCGGAATAAACCCGAATTATAATATGTATCCTTCAGAAGAGAATAAACCTATTTATTTTTCAATTGTTGCTTTTTCGATTCAGCTTAAGCAAAGTTTTAATGATGATCAAACCCTTTCTAACTGAGAGAGTTTGCGAATGAAAGAGAGCGTTCATCCATTTCACCTTCGATCTCTTCCTCATATTTGATCAGTTGGATACCTCCTGAAAGTGTCAATCCTCCTTTCATTTCATCCATTTATTCCAATGGAGAAACTCTTCATTTTCAGTCTTCTTATTTCTTCAGTATTTTCATCTTGTGAGTAAATGTGAATATGAACAATGAATCATGTAACTACGAACCTTTCAATCCATTCTGCTCTTCACTTATCCTCTCTATGATTCAATTTAGGGAATGCAAAGGATTCCCTTTGTAAGGATCGAGTAAATGCTACAACTGGGAAGAATGAGTGTGATGGATATAAACATCTTTGTACTCTCGATGGATACTCAGTTATTATGACACAGGAATGTCCAGCTACATGTGGAAAATGTGGTGAGAGAGATTTATTTCTTCATGGCCAATTGCTCCAAAGTTTATATTAGATAGTTGACTTTCTGTTTTTCTCCATTGATTTTCTTTGCAGGTTGCGTTGACCTTCCTAATCCTTCATCTGGAATTACTTCTTGTTCTTCACTCAAAGACAAATGCAACGATGCTTCTTACAAAGCGAGAATGACTGTTCAATGCAAGAAAACTTGCGGACTCTGCTGAATTTCTTTCCTGCAATTTCTTTTCATTGCTCACTGTGCCAATGCGAAGTTTAATCATTCTGCACCAATAAATCAATTGTTCAAATAGTGTATCTCATTTCCCTTTTTCCTCTCTCTCAAATGCGGTCGATTCTTCCTCTCATCCTCCTTTTTCTCCTAACCGATGCTGGAAACCTCAATGTCAGTGTTTTCTAACGGAATATTCTATGCCGATCGACAAAAGATGATACATATAATCTTGAGGTTCGAGTCAGTGGTCGTACGAGTTGTCAGACGAGCGTAAATGGATTCGTTTCCTCTAAGAAAGTGCCCGGAGTGAAGGTTGAATTGTGGGAAAGAGACAACGGAGAGGATGCATTGGGTAAGAAGGATTTGACTATGGTAGTCCATTAATGATTGTAGTGGATGGTGATGATCTCATTGATACTCAAATAGTCACAGAGAAAGGATCATTCCGTGTGCAGGGAGGACAACCTGAGGTTGAATTCATTCATTTAATTCATTAGGGGAAAGAATTGCAGACATTCAATCAACAAGAATTCTACGTGAAGATTCATTTCCCATGCATCGCCAATAGTACCTGCAACTTCATCAAATATCGAAAATAGTGAGTTCGATCCCCATAATGAGAATCTACTCTTCAACTTCAGCTGTGAGAAGAATCCAGGAGGATTTTACATGGCAAAGAAGAAAGATATACCACAGGAGTACCGATACGTTAAAGCACAAGTTCGATCAACTGTTGATAGTTGATACGAGTTAAAATAATTTAGATAACCTTTAACATCGACTATAGAATGGGATACGCTCATCACGAAATCGACAGTAATATTCCATATCTGTGATGATTGGATTGAAGAATCCATTGATAAAACCATTCGATAACAACTGATAATGTTCACCATCAGAACAAAACACATTTCGTGGTAATCATGAATTTCTCCCATTCTCATCCAGATTGTGACGTAATGCCCAACTGTTCTCAGACCGTTCCCTCCTCATTTATCTTATCTCGATTAAATGTCATTCTCTTCTTTCCTTTTCCATCTCTTTTCCCTCCTTAGATCATCCCTTTATCCACTCCGTCCAATCTGTTCTCTCTCTCCATAGGCATACACAATCGATTGCCATTCATGAAGTATCTACGATACCTCCTTCTCATTTCCTTATTTCAAACAGGTATCATTATTTTGTGTGCAACTCGTCCATTTATTTCCACACAGGCTCATAAAATCTTTTTTTGTCTTTCCGCAATCGTAAATGGTTCTTTCCAGTTGAATCAGCAGTTCGTTCACGTGGAATAGGTCTAATTCGTCTTCCATTTGGAGTATCAGATCATCGTTCCGGCCCCTATATGCCCAATCTCTACGTTGCAGGCAATAAATTGTACCATAAAGTAAGGGCCAACTTCATATCTTTCATATTTCTATCTATTTTGAATCAAGAGTTATTGTGATTGAAGAAAATTAACTCACAATGATCTAGTAATGTATATCTTTTCTATTTCTGGATATTGAGAGGCCGATTCGAATGAGATAAATTTTCAAAAAAAAAATTTTCAATAAAACTATCATTCCAGACTCAATCAGTGCCGGACGTCTCTCTTCCCGGCCAAAACAAACATTTCTCTGGAAATGCTCAATTGAATCCTTTCAATCACATGCTGGGAGTGGCATCTTCTTTGGATTACGGAGACTCGTGGGGAATGGGATACGCTCTTCATGGAGTCAACTTCTTAGGTAAGAAACTATCCATATTTATGATTATTATCGTTGCAAATGATTGAAAGAATGGGATGTTTTCGATAAACGTGCACTTTCGATGATTGATAAAGGAAGAGCTCGATCTCGTTTCCTTTTCTCGTTTTTCTCTTGTGATCTGCATAATAGGTTACGCTTGAAAGCGAAAGCAGGAAGCAACAGATTTATATTGAATGGGCATAAAATGATCTTTAGAGTATCTCCGATCATAGAGTTCACACTTGCAGAGGAGAAAAGTGATAGACAAGAATGAATAAGATCTCCGACCTGATATGAGGGAGGGATGAAAACAAGATGAGAGATAAAGAGAAAAGAAGAAGAGAGAAGTGGGCTTTCCGTGGGTGGAGAGAGTGCTCTTGGAAGACAAGCTTTTTCGTTGTTTTTTTCCTAATACCCACTGACTTATGACCACAATTCTACAAAGTAAGGTGTTCAGCGAAAGTAATATTATCTACCCAGATAATTTGTTAAAACAACCCTCAATGGTAAAAGAATCGGCACAGTTCAATGAAACAAATATATTTCTCGGGGAATGAAGACAACTAAGGAAGCGAAAGAATGCCCCAACCATCCTTTCTCAGGTCTCGATGTTCGTCGTCATTACAAACAATATGCGAATCTTCCTCATCTCGAAACGGATGGACTCCATCAACCATTCGGAAATTCATTCATTATCGGGGCGGAATTCGATGATGTGAAGTATGCAAGTCAGGCCGTTGCATTGGATATTCCCCTACCTGGAATCAATGAGGTGATAGAAGAAGAGAAGTGACTCTTTATAGAATAAGGCATTTTAGATGTTCGATTTCGAATTGGAAACACTAGAGAAGAGAGACGCGGGATTGGTTGATATCTACCATTCACGAATGAGTTTGCCCATTCCAACAACCAATCAGAGAGTTCCATTCAAGGTATGGCGTTTCATTCATACGTTTTTCTGGCCTTACCTTTGTACACCACCAGGCGTGGTTGTCTCATGACAGCTGTAATGCCTTGATTGTGGAAGCAACTTTACGTTACATTTTTTCCTCTAAAGAATTTTCTTTCCGTCTAAATATTGAAGATAATTCTCCATTGTCAGGCTCATTTCTTCGAGCGTCTCAACGATATCGATATGAACTTCGGTCATGTCCTTCCCAATGTGAATATGATGGGAGTAGAAACTGATGATGTGGTCGATCAATTGGTTGTCAATAAGGCCAATCCAACTCTTGTTGGATGAAATTCACTCGAGAGTGAACTCTGTAGACTGGTAGCTTGTATCAATTGCAATATAATCTCATCACACTGGTTATTCGTTCGGGTAGTCCATATTCTCGGTGCAATCGATAAACAATTTCCTCCTATGGCCTACATCGATCGATAATACATATATCAGAATGAATCTGGTTGAATCAGAAAAGCCATCTGGTCCCTTCTTCTTCTTCTCTCTTCGTAGTGTAAGAGGGGGAAAGATGCCGTGATTCCTCCTATCTCCTCCCTTCCCCCTCCATTTACCCTCCTCTGGCATACTTTACACAGTGATTCCGTGGGTGGAGCCCCCTCTCCTCTCACCCCCCTCGCTTGTCTCTCCCCTCTCCTCCTTCCCTATATCCCCATCTCTTTCAGTCCTCAGACTCCATCAGTCTCGAGAACTCCACACACACAATGGTGAGTGAATCCTCCTTCTCTTCTATTTCGATACTCGATTATCAATCTTGTATTTGATCTACCATCGATCATCACTAGGCCTAGCCACAAGTCTTATTCCTACCGTACTCTTCTCCCTTTAATCGATAATTTATTGTAGGCCGAAGACATCGAAGAGATTCTTGCCGAGATCGACGGATCCCAGATTGAGGGTAAGATATTTGACCTATCCTTCTCACTACCGTACTCCTACCGTATCCCTCATCTCATCTTCATCCCTTTCAGAGTACCAGAAGTTCTTCGATGCATTCGATCGTGGAAAGCAGGGATACATCATGGCCACTCAGATCGGCCAGATTATGCATGGAATGGAACAGGATTTCGATGAGAAGGTATCACTTCCATCTACTCTTATTATCTTCCTCTTTATTCCACCTGTAGGAATGAATGCATCTATTCTTCGATACTTTAATATAGGCTCTTTGATAGATAGTCTATGCTCTTCGATTCTTTTCTTTCATTCCTTTGTCTTTCCATTTCTCAGAATTAGATGCCCCCTGACACTTAGTGTTTACTTCTCACTTCCTGTGAACAACTGTTCATTCCCCCCCCCTTTGAAGTTCACGTCCCGTGACACGAGTAATTCGATAGTTGAGACTGAATGGTAGATCATTGAGAATCTTTATGCCTTTTCAATCAATCGATAGCCATTCTCCATTTCTCTCTCTTTCTTCTCTTCCGCTGTAATAGAAATAGAGATGCCATTCTCTCTCTTATCCTAGTGCTCTCTTGCTCTCCCCTCCCCCCCCCTCCCTCTCTCATGTCTCAATTCTTCGAAGCATCCTATCACACTTGTTCGATGGAAAAACATGCACGCAATCAAGGCACATCCTCATGGAAGGGACTAGAGATCAAAGATCAATGTTCTTCTCTCTTCAGACCCTTCGTAAGCTGATCCGCAAATTCGATGCTGATGGATCAGGAAAGCTCGAGTTCGACGAATTCTGCGCCCTCGTCTACACTGTCGCCAATACGGTAAGTGAGGGGAAGAGATAGTCTGTCAAATCGATCAATGATGGGAGTACGGTAATCATTCCCTTCCCTTCTTCAGGTAGACAAGGAGACACTTGAGAAAGAGCTGAGAGAAGCATTCCGACTCTTCGATAAGGAGGGAAATGGATATATCTCTCGGCCGACTCTCAAGGCTCTTCTCAAGGAAATCGCCGATGATCTCACTGATGCTCAATTGGATGAGGCTGTCGATGAAATCGATGAGGATGGATCAGGAAAGATCGAGTTCGAGGGTAAGGCATTATTCCGTTCCACTTGTACCCTTTCCTTCCAATCTCTATCCATAGTATTGATTATTAAATCTTAATTAATATCATTGCAGAGTTCTGGGAGTTGATGGCCGGCGAGTCTGACTAAGCCCCGCCCCCTCATCTACCGTACTTCTTCTCACGTGTAAATACACACCGTCTCTCACTGAATCCTCTCTCTCTCTCACTCACCGTAATCAATTTACCGTAATCGTCGACTAGTTATTTCTCCCCTTCTCCAATCTTATCAAGATTCCATCAGTAAACCGTGCATCCCAAACACATGAGAAGTTGAAATTGATAAAGTTTTATCTTCTAAAGACTCTTCGAATCGAAACAAACAATTGCAACAATCGATCACAGCCGGCGAATACTTTACCTATTCATACTCTGAGAACGGCAAATTCAACAATTGGATACTTATAGGGACTCTGTACTCGTATCAAGGGGATATTCAATAGATAAATGAATCACTCGCACAATTCCTCCCATTCTCCATCCAATCTTCCTCTCTCATTCAACGCGATCAATGCTGCCAGAGCTGCTACCTGCAATTGGATATTCTTACAGTGTTTTGGAATCACTCGACAACTCTCAGTTCCACTTCATCCTATGATTAAGACCACTGACCTGCTCAGCCATTTTCTTATTCGTCTGTCCAATCCTCGATAGAAATCTCCTTCTAAACACTCGAACTTCCGCTTCGTATCGACGATCAGAATCACGTTGACGCTGAAGAAGAAAAGGTTCGGACTTCGGACGAAAGATCAAAGATCAACTTACGCATTCGTAAATTGGTTTCTCCTCTTTCTTCTCCTCGCACAATTTGAATAGAGCACAACGGGGAGAATTGGAGTGAGCAGCGCGGAGTCGCTTCCTGATATTATTTTATTAAGGGAAATCAACACATAGTGAAATAAACTAACATCGGGAAGGTAACATCGACATATTCCACTCCCGTCGTCTCATCTTTCTCCACTCTATCGCCTCGTTTCGACTGACGAGCAGTCCTGAATATTTATTTCTCATCGTCCCATCTCGATCCCTCTCCTCACCTGCATTCCTCATATTTATCCTCCACCTGCCATGCTCTACATATCTCCACAACAGATCCAGCTTGCACTGTGGCCTTCCCTCGAGGATCGTGTTCCTCAAATTACTTTAGTTTCAACCACAATTGCGCCTCCTCAGTCCATGATAAGCTACCGTAACCTTACCAACCTGTTCTCCTCCAAGCATCCTTTGCACTACGTACTTGGTCATCGTGTAGTTCTCGTCCCATTCACACGCCTGAGAATTGCAATTCATATAAAGTTCAAAGCGACGATTAAACAAAATGAGCTCACTCTCTGAAGGAAGTTTTTGATCTCTGTGTCCATCGAGTAAACTCCTTCTTTCCGAAAAATGGACGGATTCGATAGCGCCTTTCGAGCCACCATCACTACAATTATAATAATTAAAAATTGAAAAATAGGAGTTGCGAGATCGTTGGCGCTAGCAAGTTTGACATATACTCTATATACACAATAATCAATTATTTACCCGATGATGCTCCCGTCCTCTCTCTGAATGATAGCAATTCCTCGTGTGTTTCTATCTCGGCAGATCCACCACTGAATAGACAATTAAATATAGCCAATCCAACAACTCGTTATTTTTGTAATTTAGTATCTCTGAATCGACCTCACTTGGCAATGACGGGTATTCCCACAGCCCTCACAACTTCTCTTATCTCCTCCTCTCTATTCGAATCTCCCGGTCTTTCGCTCCGTCTCCTGAAACATTAGCTGCTCATAATTATCCGAATGTTAAGGTAACATTTAATTAGCTACTCAATTTAAACCTTTCGGAATAAATAATATGTTCTAAATCAAATTCTCCCAATTGGTCGCTTACCTTCCATGCACTCCTATCGCAGCTACTCCTGTTCTCTCAATCAATTGAGCGAGGGCAAGAGTAGATGACGGCTGAAATCAATACTATTTTAATTTAAAAGTTTCAAAGTTTCCTTCTGAATTCATGTCCACCCGGAATGTGATTGTGTATAACGTTATGCTATAACAGGTTATGTAACTCACGTCATCCAAAACTCTGATCTTGCAAGAAACGGGCACTTGCGAAGTGGCTACCAGTGAGGAAAGGATCTAAGGACGATGTATTATTTATTAGGTGTACGATCAACAATATTACATTCGGAAATGACTTGATCATCCTCTAAAACATGATCGCCCCACCTCTTTAACTCTATCAGTTTGTGTGAGTAGTGCGGCACCCATTCCTCCTTGGATCGAGAATGGCTTCGGACAGCCCATATTCACGTCGATTGCTGCTACATCTGTCCCACTAAAATCGATAAGTAACCATTTCACTTGTGGCATCATGATAACGTGCACGGCAAATCAAAACTAAATATAACGATGAACTAACTCACACCATAGCTGCAACTTTTGCTGCGGATTCTCCATTGTTTGTTCCGATTTGAAGCACGACTTTCCCTCGTTCACGCTCACTTGCGATCCTGAGAGGAAAAGGGTATGAATACGGTAGGCACATACATAAAATAAAATCGTCACTCACCTCAACACTACGTCGTCTTCTATGCAGTAGTCGATGGTGCCAAGGATATCTGAAAGAATTACAATCTATATCAGTCCATCAGTGCTCCTCCCTCTACAGGATTCCCTCAACTCACGATTCTCCTTTCTCGTAGATGACAGTAACTTCTGATCTACGATCTCCTCAGTGTACACTAGATCTGCCCCGTAGTCGAGGGAGAGAACTCTAAAGGAAGACGACATAGTATTTGATTCTCATGTTCCGTATGATTCTTGGCATTTTTGTTAACGTGTTAAAAGCTGCATAATACATGGATGAACCCTGTAACCTCAACGGAGTCCGTCCAGCCCTGACCATGGGTGCGAGACAGATCTTCCCTGTGTAGAACGAAGAATCCGAAGCAGTGAAACTCATTCTGAACAATAAGTACACGTAGATAAATACAAAATGGTGAATGATCAAAAAAAAACTTGAGTGAAAACTCTGTAGCAACGTAAAATATAATTCAAATCACTTTTGAAGCAGAATATCGATATGAGAATCATATCTACCGTATCTACCGCGAAACAAATACCGTATCTACCGCTTATCAACGATTGTCGACATTTTTAAACACCAATGTTTTGAAATCATACTCTTTATCGCTCAATTTCCAATAGTTTCTTAAATGATACATGATGAATTTTGATGGTGACTAGCAAAAGATAAGGAAATTATTTTGAATCAATTGCCAAGTTGCACATCTGAATAGGGTAATCAATGGAGAATCATGAAAAATACCACACCAAAACACGAAAGCCTAAAAAAAAGAGACTCTTGGAATAGCAATTTGAGAAAATTAGAATAATACGCGAAAGAGAGGTAAAATCAAAGACCAGATTCGAAGAAAACAAGTCTTAAACTATAGATTTACAATCGATTCGAGCACTTTCTTTCAGGAAAATACAGCGAAGGCGAAACAAGTGGATTAGACAAGTGGATTGAATCGAAGTGAGTAGTCTATTGTTATGAAGCCCGACCAAATAAGGAGTATGCTAATGCAGATCTAGTAGTTAAGCTATTTACAAGCAGTTTCATATACTCCATCAAGTCGCTATCCAAAAAAATGAGGTATGCACAAGATATATATGTAAGCTATCTACAAATTGTTACAAATCTAGCACTATCTAATCATCCATATAAAAATACAACATTGTACAAATGATACAAAAACTGATGGGGTGAGGGAGAAAGGGACTGTGATGGTATAATTTACCGGCCCTGTCTATACTATCTATTATCAATTAATAAAATTCACATATTCACACATAATTGCATCTTACGTACAATTATTAGGAGAATCGGCATCTGAATTTCTAACGGAAGAAATTACCCGTTGCCAATTCTCACAATTGATAATGATGATAGTATACGACGGGATCCTGTAATCTAGCCAATAATCGATCGACCTGATTGGGTTGACGCGTATCGGGTGCCACTCCAACTGCGTCTTCCTCTCGTCGAGGTCGTCGTCTCAATGGTGACGTTGATCGAGGATGATCTTGATTAGCTCGACGTCGTCTATTGGCGTGTTCTTGGTGTCCCTCTTCCCTCTCGCCCCGTCAGAAACCGGCATCTTCCGCATCCGGAGGATGTGCCTGTAATAGATGGTCATTCTATGAAATCTACTAGTCATTATCACTATTTCCTATGAATGATAACCCCTCCCGATCATTTGAACCCCCTCACTCACCCCATCTCCTCCGTCCTCTCTTTCCTCTCCTACATTTTCTTCATCTCTCAATAGTCTCTCCCTCTCTGCAGCTCTTACATTCCTTCCCCGTCCTCTTCTTGTAGAATTTCCTTGCTGAGACGACGACTGAAACAACGAATTTTGAAAAAAAATCATGTTCTTCTATGTATTCCCTTACATTTCTAGATCTTCTCATTCCTCCACTTCCACTTGGTCCATCTTCAATCTCCATTGGCATTTCTTCCATCAACACGGGAGGACTAAAAGAGATCACCATTACATTACAAAAATCCATAAGTACCTATAGTTTCAATTAATAATATGAATGAATTAACTGACTGTTCATTTCCATCTCTTCTCTTCTTTTTCTTTTTCTTCTCTATCTGTTCTCCTTCTTCTCCTCCTTCCATTCTCTCCAATTCTCTCTCTTCTCTCTTCTCTTTCTTTCTCAGTTTCTTCTCCTTCCTTAGTTGGGCTTTTACCGCCTTCTCCTGCGCTTCTCTGAAAAAAGAATGGAAATGATTCATACATTTTATCAGAAATTCCATAAAACCCGTTTATCTTATACTCATTAGCTCACCTTCCCACTCTCATCTTCTCATCAATTTCTGCCTGTTTCTTTCTTCTCTCCAACATCTTCATATCATTTTGATCGTAGAACGTATGAGTACTCTTCTAAAGAAGAAGATTCTACATAGACACAGTTCCATTTCTCTCTAACCTTAGATCTCAAATAGAAGCTCTCCTGTGATCTTCCCATCAATCCCTCAATATCAATGAACGGAGCCATGGCACATCCATTCTGCATAGAAAATTATTAACATGAACACTTTCTTCCAATAATCCACAATGATAATGACAAAATATGCTGAATGCTTACCCTCATGAGAACAACTTTCTGTGTCCTCACAGTTCTCTCCAATCTCGCCAATTTGGACTCGCACATCGAATTGCCGTACTCGAGCTCTGAACAAAATACATTTAATCATGATCAATCACTATAATCTTCTAATGGAGGATAGTAAGAGTGCTTACTCAGAAGACCCTTATTCATAGAATGGACTAGACATCTCGCTCTCGTCTCTCCAAATATTCCATTCGTCTCCATATCTTCTCTACTGTTGTGCATTACTGCCAGCAATGCGTCCTGCAGATAATTATTTCGATATGATATCATCAAATCAACTAGTTATCATAACATCAAAACACGAAACAACATTGATAATCAGTCTAATTAATTACCTGTAGCTTTCTACTCACCGTGGCGTACTTGAACAGTCTAGGATGCTTATTAGACAGACTTTTCGCCTCGGTTTGTATATCCATTCCTTCCTTGAGCATCTCGTGATATAGACGAACTGCTTCCTCCTCTTCTGTCTTAAATTAAATAGATAATCACTTTCGATAACCAAGGAAAGTATCAGAAATAACCCCAATCCTTATCAAATCCCAGTCAAAAGCTAACCTTTGTATACCCGCATCTCCATTTGATATCTTCCTCGTGTTCCATTAAACTCGGAGCTGCAAAATATTTCAATTATGATTTCACACACGATTCCCTTCCGTTTCTATCTTCCGTTCACTGACCAACACTTCTTCCCTCCTGTACAATCTCAGGTCCTTTCCATCCCTTCTTCTTCCTTCCTGATCTACTTTTACTGCGTGATGATCGATTCTTTCTACTATGAGCCAATAGAAGATCCAGTTCTTCTTCAGTCAATTTATTCGATGAGGAAGGGCCGCCGTTCTTGGGAGCGATCGAATTCCCGAGGTCCATCTGTAACGACGAATGATTTTTGACACAAATATAACGATATCCGTTTTTCTTTTGTAAATTTCAATTTGAATCTTCATCGTTCAAAACCAGTAATAAAGGTGAAACTCACATTTCCCTTGGAGGCCATAGCTCGTCTCATCACATCGATTGGCATATCAATCTGAAAGGAATTCTCCTCAATCGATAAGTTGGGCCATTAAAGGAGGAGTCCCACGAATATCTGGCTAATTGAGTTCCCGATGTTAGAAGGTGGGTCGTGGTTACCCGGAAATACTTTCGAAACTCCTTCTTTAAACATGGCGTACCTCCATTCCATCATCATCTTGTTCTCTTCTTCTATCTTCCTTTCCTCTTGCAGATCTTCTTCTAGGTGGTGGTCCAAAATCAGAAGAAGGAGGACGAGAACCCGATGAATCTCGTCGCTGAAGGATATTAATTGACGTTATAGAAGACATGCTCATCACTTACATCTCCATCCATAACCTTTGCTCCACTACTTCTTCTTTTGTGTGGTCGAGAAGGTGACATTGTCATTCCCATTCCATTTCCTCCTCTCAATGAAGTAGCTGACGAAGAAGTTGAACATGATGCTCCTGCAAGAACGAATGAAATTACGCATCAATATTATCAAACTTGATTTTGGACGAGAAGAGTCGCATAAAATGTATACCTTGGTCCATGATCATATCGACGCCAAATCCCTTGGAAGAGGAAGGAATTGCAATAGCTGCAGTTCCGTTTCCAGTGGATGGATGAGCACTTCCATTTGTAGAAGAGGAGATGGAAGAGGAAGAAGCAGACGATTCATCACCTCAACAAAATTCAGTAATCACGAAGCCCATATATGAGCACCTGCTCAGACTTTTCTAGTATTTCCTATCGTAACATTGATTATGTGGTTTGATATATATATCGTTTGCCTAATATCTGAAGAAACAATTACCAATGTGGTGGGCAGCACAACCATTTCCCTCCTTAGCCAATCCATTCTTCATCGGAGTAGGAGGAGGAGGCTGCAAGAATTACTTGGATGATATCAATTCCATCATAGCCCCTTGTAAATATTCAAATCTTAAGTAACTGACCATAGTCATTCTCTCAAGTACTTTCTCTGCGAATCTCTGAGTGCGAAGATCGAGAGCGAGAGGGCGAACATCAGTGGATGCCTTAGAAGAGGAGACATTGTTGATATTAGATCGAACGTCTCGTTCTTACCTTCAATTTCGTCTCTAATTCCTCACACAATTCACCAACTCTCTTCTCGTATACTAGTTTCGACAGATCTGCAATAGCAACCATTTGTTTTCGGATCATAGCGAGAGTTTCAATAGTTTCGTTCAAAGTTATTCCCAACACTCGAATACTCATGACGAAGACATCGTTACCTTTCCTGCCAACGACATTCGTTTCTTCAATCTCTTTATATTCCGTCTTCGATTCTTCACAGAATATCTTCAATGCTTTCGCGTGTCCCTCAGTCGCCATCCACGATGCAATGTATCTGCAACAAATATTTATTAATTTGCAACCTTTTTTTTAATTACACAATTTTGTAATGTAACTTATTCTTGTCAACGCTACGAATCATATTTAGCAGCGATCAATGCCCGTTTTCGTAACAGGCAGATGTTTAGATACGCCCTCGAGAATCAGGGAACATACAAGACTAATTGCTACTTTGCATCTTACAAGTCACACTTCCGCCGTTGCCTTTTTACTTTCACCCATAATTGTATAGTTAGTAGAAATTGGTGAATTTCATTTTTCGTGTCAGATGCTTCACTACGATTGGATATCTTGCACACTGTGGATTCTTGAATTGTCTCTGCTAATAACTGGAAATGTCTTCATATTCGTTGCTGGTATTCGAATAGCATTCGACAGTGTTCTCCACTACAACTTTCGGTTACATCATGTCAATTATTCCCATGATACCTCCATTTCAGTGTAATTTTCATAACTCTCTTCACGCGAACAATCCTTCTTCTCTTTGAAAGAGCAGTTGTGATTTTCGCGCGGGCGTTTGTCTATGGACAAGCATCACTGCCCTTTCAGGTTAGATACATTGACAAGAAAAATAGTTCGTAACCAAAAATAAATCAGATCTTCATCTCAGTGGAGCAAGTATTCGTAATTGGTCAGATGGGTTTCTCCCTTCTCGCAATATCAATTGAACGAGTAATCGCCATTCTTGATTCCAACTACGAGCATCGATGTAGAGAAATCCACTTCAAAATTATTCTTCCGATAGTACTTGTACGTTCTATCGCCCCATTTCATTGAAAAAATTCTATTTTAGTACGCGCCGTCTACAATTCTCACGCTTAGCTATTTCCTTGCAGGTATTTCTAAAAAAGAATCTTATTTTTGAATGTTGATTCCATTCAGGATCAATTGGTCAAATGAACACGATCATAATTCCTCTATCCTACATTGCCTCGGGAATCGTGCGCGATCCACCCTCCCTTCACCTGCAAAAGAAATCACATTTTCAGACTGCGTCATCTGTTCTTTTTATCAGTAAAAGTCGAATCAAGAAACGGCACGTCCGAGGACTTCTTTTAGCCCAGAAATTTGCTTCTGTGGAAAGTATTCGGGTAGTTCGTTGCAAGCTATAATCAACTCAGATTGTACCCTCAGGCCATGAGTTTATTCATTCCTGCTGTAGTCAATGATGTCATCTGCTTCTTTATTCTCGTCAGTAATGAACCCACTTTGAAGTGCATTAATAATCTCAGATCGGTCTCAGTCTCTACTCTAAATACTGCACGCCATATACTTTGGGAGAAGACCCAACCAAGCTCAGTCATGCTTATGATATGGTATATAGATAGTTCCAGTTATTCGTCAAACACAATTTCGTTTCAGCTAGCAGCGTACAAATCAGCATTCATTCCATGTTTCCTCTTCTACAAATATCGGGAAATTTCCAAGAAAAACGAGCACGAGAATTCAGTGGAAGAGAAACGGCGATCTTTTGAGAAGGAAACTCAAATTTACTTCCGTGATCTGCGACTTGGAAAACATGAACAATAAAGGTCAAAAGTTCGTATGACTGAATGTCAACATCAACTCTCTCACTGGGAAAAACACGGCCGTGGGGATGAAATTAGCGGCGATTCCACACGTTCTTCCATTGAAATCGACCACTTTCTATCTGCATTACTACTTTTCCTTGTCTATCCTCACTTAAGAAGCTTCATTATCCTCTTCCTTTTCATTCTCAAGACTGGAATCTATCTTCTCACGCGAGTATATTCCATAGCAAGAGACTCGCAATTTTCTAAGAGAGCCGTGTCCATTTCTCCGCTTAAGTGTCAATTCCTAGTGGGATCTATTCAATGTTGCACATATCTCGTACCCACGCAGAATTCGATCGTTCAAACATATCTCGCCCCTCCTTCATCTCTCCCTTCTTCCAGTATGCTCATGTATGACTGGATCTCCTGTATCCTCTGGATTATTGAAATCCTCCTATGGATCGTTGGATGCATCTGTGCTTTTCCCGCCATTTATTTCCTCTGCACTGACTACGTTCTTCATTTCAATTTCAGGTAAGTCCTCATCTCGCAATCCCTTCTCTAATTAATTCTAGGGCCATCTTCATCACTCTCTTCGTTCGTAATTTCTTGGGATCTGTCGATCGTACAACAGTCATTGTATCTCGAGCATTCTTCTACGGGGAAGCTCGACTTCCTTATCAGGTTGATATCTATCATCATTCCTCCTACACATTCCTCCTTCCCTTAGGCTATCATCAGTGGCTCCATGCTATTTCACATGAGCCAAGTTGGAGTCACA
This sequence comes from Pristionchus arcanus, assembly GCA_900490705.1. Lineage (NCBI taxonomy): Eukaryota > Metazoa > Nematoda > Chromadorea > Rhabditida > Neodiplogasteridae > Pristionchus > Pristionchus arcanus. Next base: position 128,919 of record LS485992.1, read on the forward strand.
TACACTGCAATTTCTTGTGAACGACTATTTTCTATCTGTGATCCAAGCTACGAGCATCGTTGCAAATCTCTCCTTCCTAAGATTATCCTCGTTATCGCAATAGTATGAAATTTCAAGTTGAATTATGCGTGACTGGATAATTTAGTTTGCGCCGGCATCCATTCTCATCATTTTCTACATCATAAATGGATGTGAGCTGGTCCACCATTATTTATATTGTATTTAGATAGCTTTAAAAATATTTCAGCAAGCTTGAGCGGTGGACTAGAAACGTATTTTGTATATGCGTCCTATGGAATTGCAGGAATCGTAAGTATTAATGGAAAGGTAGCAGCTAAATCAGTGCATCTGTTTCAGTCATCTCAAGTAGCATATCGCATAAGTAAGAGAAAACTTCAGCAGAGACACGTACTACGACTGCAACTTAATCAGAAGTTTGCGTCAGCTGAGAATATACGTGTGAGAAACGAGAATAAATAGAATGGCATAGCAAAGAGATTTCCACGGTGCCAGGTTGCATAATTTGGTCTTCATTCCAGGCTATGCATCTGTTCATTCCATGTGTCACAAATGAGATAATTTGTTTTCTGATTTTGGTAAGTAAAACTATGGATGTTAAATAATTGTATTCTATTTTATGCGGGTCTCATCATTTATTCGGTAAATTTCACTCCATATCCTCTAGGGGAGGATCCCACTAAACTTAGTCATGTTTATGATTTGGTAAGTCATCGAAAATTGAATAAAAAATCTAATCAATAAATTTTAGTTGAGTGCCTACAAATCATCGTTCGCCCCTTGTTTCCTTTTCTTCAAATATTCAAGAATGAGGAAGGACGCACAAAAAGGACCCGATTCTCAACGAAAGCGCTCTGCTTCTAGTCATATCGATTCACATTTCAAAGAATTGCATAGTTATTGGAAATAAATAATTTAGCTATTCGCGCAAGCTGACGGAATATAGAGTCCGATTCTTTAAGGTTGATTGGTCTTTCCGGCGCATGAAAAAATGATATAGCAGATACTCACCCATTGAGCCAGTTCTTCTTCTTCGCTGATGGCATGTGCATTTCATTCACTCGCGCTTTCACTGTGTCCCTCACACTCTGCAATGATCACAATATATAATTTCTTCATTTCCTTCTTCATTACCAAATAAAATACAATAATAAAATACGATCTCTGCTAACCTGTATATCTTTGTAGATATCATAGAGAAATGGCAATTGGCCGAAGTTAACATCCACCATTGCATTGGTCGTTTGTAGTCCCACAGTGGGATAGAGTTCATCCACCGCATCAATGATTTCCATAGCAGTCCCTTGAAATAGTGTTTTAGGAAATTACAATGTGGAAATTATAATGAAGATGAAATGCTCACCTAAGTTCTCTCCATTTTTGGTGAAGAATACATTTTTTCGCACAAGATTCAGTCCGCATCCGATCACATCTCCCTTTCCGAAGGTCGGGCCGTATGCAACACCCTTCAAATTGACGGTATTTGTCAAAAGCGAGATATGATCTTATGTATCTATATAAAGGCTATTGTAGTAACCTGTCCAGATGCTGAGAAAAAATTGCCATCGTCTCCATGGTATCCATATGAAAGCGCATCCCAACCTGAATTATTCCATTTTTGTATCGGGGTCGCTTGAAGAAATGTGCACTTCAACTTCTCTCTACCAATTTTTCGGACCAACCTGGGAGACGATTCATCTTCACACTCTTTTGGCAGAGGCCGACACCCATATATCTGCAATAGGATCACTTGATCACATGAGCTTATCGATCAAACTACATTAGAAATCATTCTCACCCGTCACTCTCTTTTATGTGCACTTCAAAGTAGTAAACACCGGCGAAAAGTGGACAGGGATGATTGGCACGAACTGCGCCCGGTTCCATCTTGTTCTTTCGATCATTTGCTGAACAAATAGTATTTCAGAAATATACAAGAAATTCATTGCCCTAACATAATATGAGCATTTTGTGGATATAAAATACACGGAATTGCAGTTCTAACCAAATTCGTATACTTATCTAGAAGTCAGATAAAAAAGACCGACTAATTATGACGTGACTATAACTATACGAACCAGGAGTTCCTGGCTTTTCCGGATACATGAAGCGGAGATTGAGATGAGATACCCGCATGAATGTACATTTATCGTCTTTGTTCCAATGAGTGGGAACTTGAGTAGCCTGAAAGCACTCTTCACCTTATGAAAATCCGTTAGACTCTTCAATTTTCATTAGACTCTTCAAGCTAAAAGTTAGCTTGAAGAGGTCTCAAAGAAGAGATTATTGACTCTTCACTGACAATTATCGCTCTTCAAAGTATTGAAACCTGAAACTCAAAACTATACCTCAAAATCCACATAGGGATAGAGTCGCTTGAGTCGCCTATCGATTAAGTCCAAATCAGCCTCGAAGGTACTGGCCTGTCATACATATTTGTCAGCTGATTGCTAGAGAATGAAAAAGCATTCGTGCGATTAATGTGGTTATGCATAGATATTTCTTGACATCTCACCATGTATTGATCGTCATTGGTTCCGATGGAATCGATGGGAACAAGTCGATGGTCGGTCATATTGACCAATCGACTGATGATGTCTCTCCACCCTCCAAACGATTCTGGTTGAGACTGACGAATGAATAGCATATTTCCAAAGCGAATCACACCAATCGGAATAAATAAACATCCATGTGAAAAAATAGGAAAACAAAATTTGTCACAATTTAAAGATATCTGAGCATCTCGACCACAATGAGAGCAATCGACCGATGAGAGCATGGCAAAAACAAGGTCGTTTGTTTTCCATTTTTGAAGTACTCAAATGAATGGAATTGATTATCTTTTTAGTCTAATTCAAGCTGTGGATCTACATCTGCTAGTACCGCCTATCCAAAATACAGATCCATGGTAGAAAGACCTCCAAAATCGATAAAACCGATCAGGACAAATGTCAGTCACATTTTTTCTAACGTTCATTTATGTACTCCATCAGGATTTTCCGTGAGGGACCTTCAATATTGGAAATTTCTCTTACACGGAAAAATAGTGTGCGGTGTGGCCTGGCCGGGCTACTGATGTGTTGGTGTATATTATAATATGCCTTAAAGTTGTACCTTGATCGTTCAATGTTGTTGTTGTGTTTACTGTGTCTCCCATTGAACTTTATCAATACTATCGCGATATATCGGTTTCATCACTCTGTATTGATTCGATTTCTATTGATCTGTGGTTATTTTTGACGAATTCTAGAAGGAACATGAGGGGAGTGCGGTCGATGTACACGGTGTTCCGTCGATTCGCTACTGCAGCAACTGGAGCCCAGACTATCAGATTCATGAAGGTATGTATTTCCAATTAGTGCGTTTTAAGACAGCTTACCTTCAGATCTCACCTCGGTCGTTCTTCGTTGGCGCTGGGGGCACTTCCCTCGCTGTCTCATTCTTCTCTGCCAAGGAAGACAAACCGAAGCCGCCCTTCCCGAACTATGATATTGTAATTAGAGAGACGGACACTCTCTACGATAATTATCTTATCGATAATGCGTACAATATACTGCGAAAGTAAGATGCACTCTTTTGATGTCTGGGGTTGGGATGTATTTTATAGATCTATCAAGGTTCACTGTAGAATTGTTCGTCCAGATGATATATTTCCGGCTTCAATTGGAGATACATCTTTCAGATACGAGACATCCGAATATCCCGAGCTGTTGTGGCGTCTTGCAAGGGTTCTGTGTGAGAAGGGAAAGCAATCTAAAACTCCGGTAAGATATATTCCTTCTTCTTATTGTTTCTCTGATTCCCCTGCACTGTCGAGTGACATTTCACTGCAGAATCTAATCGACACGAAATAGTTGATTACAATCTGTCCAATCGATAAGATGGAACTGAGTGATAGTGCGACTGACCCATTTCACAAATAGCGATCAATTCAAACTGATAAGACCTTCGATACGAATCAAAGTGTTTGGTTCTGCAAACTTGCTTCAAGTTTAAAAATGCATGATAAGATCCTGAATTTGATTATCATTGACACTTTTTTGAGGCGGATCGTAAGAAGTATTTCCTCGATGCATTCACTGTCATTCAACGAGCACTCGGTTGTGAGCCGCCCGAGGGATCGTTTGGAGCACATAAGTGGTCAGATTTTTTTTATGAAAATGTTTCCCATAGACTTCAGCACCCGGGAGATTTCTGTATTCTATGTCATTTCGAGATATGAGTCTACAGCGAAATTGTGTATATATTCATGAGAAATAATTGAATAAATATGTACAGGATGGCGATTATTCTTGATTACGTGGGAGAAATCGAAGGAACTAAATCGAGGATCGCTAAGAGTTACGAGGTAAACAAATTTGCAACGTATATCAATGCACATCGATTATAGGTAAGGAAACATTTGGAGCGCGCATTGGAGATAAATGGAAAGGATGCAACCACATGGCATATTCTTGGTATAAATTAACTTGAAATTGAATATATTTACTAATTTATAGGAATCTGGCACTTCACTTTCGCAGATATGTCGTCCATCACTCGAATGGCTGCTAAGGTATCACATCTAATCATTATTTCACACCATATTTATTCTCAAAATTCAATCAATATTATTTTTTATCGATTCCATTTGTAAATTTATTATAGGCAATCTTCGGTACTCCTCCCTCTTCAACCTACCAAGAAGCTCTTGAATTGTTCCTGAAAGCTGAGGATATTCAGGTTTGTTATCTTCGTCTATCTACGCTCTCTCCCTCTCCCTCTCCTTTTCCCACGCTGTTCATTTTAAATGGATAAGATGAAGAGATAGGATCAAGTTTGCAGCCGAATTTCTACTCTAAGAACACTTATTATATCGGTGAAGTATACGATCGACTAGGCAGACATGAGGAATCCATCAAATACTACAGGTGAGAATTGTATTTTGGTATGTAAATGGGGGGAATATTTCAGGCAGTCCTTCATGGCACCAGTGGTTACAGTTGACGATCGAGAGACACACACATTGGTATGTTCATTCACTATCTCTCACTATTACAAACTGTTTCTAAGAAAGGAAAATATTCTGAGAATATGTGGAATGTGTAATTCAGGCTCACGCAAAGCTCCGCAAGGCGAAAGTGGCTGCAGAAGATTTGGTGAATAGAAGATGATATAGTTATGTATATATTTCTTAATATATGTAGATAATTCTTATGTGTTTGTGTTAAGTTATCGCTCTTGTGGAACAGTCCAAATCAACTAGCATTTCTGTAACGGTTTACCAAATTTACAACGAGTCTTGAGATATTGATAAAGTATGTGGTAAGAAAGTGCAGATACATTCTTAGATTGAAGATGCTTTTATCCCAACACTCTCACCCGCTCCTTTATCCTGCGCGGTATCTAAGAGTGTACGCAATCGATTGCGCCATAATCCTGTCATAGAACCAACT
>LS485993.1:0-21980 GCA_900490705.1 Pristionchus arcanus
TCACTGTCGTGTTTGGAGGAGGAAATGAAGGAATAGTTGATGAACTGCACTTATACAATACTGGTAAGACATCAAGATCATCATGAATCAGCCTCTCAATCCTTTCGTTACAGCAGCAAATCTGTGATTAGTTCCTGTTATCCGTGATGATATACCTCCATGATGAGCAGCCTATGGCATTATCGTCATTCATGCACAAATCGACATTTTCGGAGGAATGATCGAATATGGAAGGTAAGTTAAATAATATGAAAGAACAAGAGGAGAACAATTTGAAAGTAAGATCCTTCCTATTCAGCTGTTCGTTAGTTGAATAGGAAGGAATATAAATTATTATATAATGGGAAATGAATGATTAACCCCATTAGCAGGTATTCAAACGAGCTATACGAGTTGAACAGTCAGCGATGGGAATGGAAGAAACTTCACCCGAGACCACCGAGACATGGTGGTACTGGACCTCATCCTCGACTCGGTCACTAATTCACTGCCACTGCTAATTAAGTATGAACTTTTATTTTTCTCATTCATTTGTGAATCTGTCGTTCAGGTGGCATACGTATTCGGTGGTCGGTCTAACATGAGTTCCGATCCGAATCTGAACGACTCGATCAATCTCAAGATTAACCATAATCAACTCCAATGGAAATGCGGTACGGGTAATATTATTGATGACAAGGGAAAAGGTTAAGTGAATAACATATTTTCCAGACTTATGGTACTTGTCCCACAGCTCGCGAATCGCACACTTGCAATTACATTGATACATCCAGAGGAAATCAGTTATGGAGGTACGGTAGATAAGAAATTACTGTAACATTGAAATGTTGATGATAATGACTTGCAGGTATGAGTGGCGTCAGATTGGGAGATGTGTGGCTGCTCAATCTTGACACAATCCCCAGGTGAGAGAGATCATTCATTATATTATTCTTTGAAGATCAATTATGCCGACTTCGACCAAATTCGAAAATGAGATGGAAATGGTAGTGAAATAGAAATTAATCGTAGATCTTTTGTTTTATATTTTCGGGCACCCAGATCTAAAAAAAATGCAAAAGGATTAATATTTCGGGCTCCAAACCTGAATTTTGCATTTATATTTCGGGTAATTTTAATATTTCGGGCACCTAACCTGAATCATGTAGTTTTTAGCATACATTTCGAACACTGATCCGGTGGCATTACTATTGATCACCGGGCCAGCCTTTAATAATTGGCTGAAAATTTCAGCCTGAAATTGTGATATTTGTGTATTTCCAAAGATCGTGAATTCCGTTTTTTTTTCAGTAATTCCGCTGGTGCTCAATACTCTCGCAAGTGTGATGTGTGCTTCCAATCCCCGTGAGAGGGCAGTCTACTCCCGTTGTGGACATATCGTCTGCTATCCATGTGCAGTGGACAATGCCAAGTACGCGATGGTTGCCCTTTCTTGGCACTATTAAGAGCCGCGTGCCAGTATCAGACTAATGCTGCGAACAGTGTCGACGTCTAGACGAAAATGAGGGAGACACTCCCTCTCATTCTGAGACGAAGAGAGAGGGGAGAATGAGGAGGAACGTCTCCCTCATTTTCGTCTAGACGTCGACACTGTTCACAGCATTTACATTAAGCATAGCAAGCACTGAAAGCACTGAACCTCCGCTGCATAAGCAGAATAACAATCATCATAATAGTGACTAAGATTGTCGGAAGTCTCCCGACTTCAAGGCTGACCTGACCCTCTATAATAGCGCCGTTTTTTCTACATTTCCTATTTTTTCATTAAAAATCTTCCTTTCAGAAACGAGACTGGCAATGGGAAGTGCGTATTCTGTCGATCGATGAGTGGATTCGCCAAGTTGATTGAGGAGGAATTCGGTAGTGAGGAAATGAATAAGATATAAATTGCCAAGAAGAAGTCCCATTCTATGTACATTCATCTCTTGAGATTTGTATGTATTGAGTTGTTTTGGTGTAGTTAATTTATATATAAGTTGTGCTAATACTATTTGTTAATATTTTTTTTAGTTGGATGCGCTGTTTTATGCATAAAGAAGTTCGTTCCCAGAATTGTATGCGTCCAATAACAATTACCATTAATTCCGTAATGGGCGGTAAAAAAATACTTTTAGTCTCCTTTTTATAGTTGCTTTTTTCTAGAAATTGCTTATTTCTGTTAAATAATCCATTACAAATATAGAATGGAAGAAGTGGCAGACGAAAGGATCACATCTTCTGATGATTCGGAAGATGGTGAAGAAGTCGCCGTGGAACCAGGAGAGCAACCAAATGAGGGAAACGAATTGAACCCGTGAGTTCAAGATATGGTGTTTGTAGGTGCCTACAAACCTATAGGCAATCTTTCGATTGCACAATAAGGACAGTGAGCTTTTAAAATTGTGCCACTATAGTATTGCACCAGTACGTCCGTGTTTTGGTAGTATTAGCTAATCTTTCGATTGAACAATAATATAGTAGAAAGTTTATTTCTTATTCGTGCAGTGACCTTAAAAATTGTGCGATTATAGTTAATTACAATTGTTTCAGGGTCGAAGTAAACGGAAGACAGATAGGGGCTGCGGTTGTTCGTCTCAATTTTGGACAAAGAGTACGGGATCGATTCGCAAGACTTGAACAGGGAAATAGAAGGAATGATCTCGAAAGAATGCATCGATTATGGGAATTGGAAGATGAAGCGGGAAGAAGACGACTTAGAGAAGAGGAAAGACGTGAGGCTCTTCGTGAATGGAGAAGACGTCGAAGAAATGATGAAGGAGAAGAAGATGGAGGAAGGGATGATGAACCAAGAGATGGAGAGGCAAGAGATGCAGAAGAAGCTGGGGAGTTATTCGCCATTGCGGATGGTGATCCAATTCGTATGAGATGGCCATGGATGAGAAATTTGAGATGGGAAGATGAAGATGAATCGGATAGTGATGGAGATATAACTGATGGAATGATTGAAGAAGCAAAGACTCTAAGGGAGACGGATGAGAGGTCAGATCTAACTCTCATTTGAAACTATATTTTAATCATTGATGGGTTAAGTTCCGCTAGATGGCTGGGGCGCCGAAAATTTTCGAATAACTAGTATCCGCGATTTAAAAATAAGCTCAATTCTGAAGAAATAACAAAAAATCTTTTTTCAGTGATCCATCGTCTGATCGATTCTCGCGTGCATGTCTCATTTGTGTCACTGAAAATCCTCGTCAGAGAGCTGTTTTCACTCAGTGTGGACACATCGTTTGCTTCTCTTGTGCTGTGGATAATGCGAAGTTAGTAGCAATAAAATGAATCACAAGGAATATAAAATATTCCAGAAGCAATGCTACAAATGGAAAGTGTGTATACTGTCAGAAGAAGAGTTCATTTGTCAAAATGTTCGAAGAGTTGGACACCAATGTGAAGAGTGAAACGAAGAATGATGTGGTCTCCTGTGAGAAGAATGAGATGAAGAGCGAATAATATGACAAAGCCATATCTCTTATCCAAAGTCTAGCTAATTTATCCCGATTGTTAATCAAATTAATTAATACTTGCATGATACTACACTTCGTTTTCTAAAAATCGATGTGTTTGGTCTCCTGTGAGAAGAATGAGATGAAGAGCGAATAATATGACAAAGCCATATCTCTTATCCAAAGTCTAGCTAATTTATCCCGATTGTTAATCAAATTAATTAATACTTGCATGATACTACACTTCGTTTTCTAAAAATCGATGTGTTTATTTTCGTTCGTTCGATTTTATACTTTTGTTCGTTAAAATGGCGTTTTGAGAATAAAAACAGAGTTCTCAGAGTGAAATCTTGTAATGATCTGATATCTGTATTGAACGGTTGTATATTTGCTCCCCCAGAGATTTGTGTGTAATTTATCTCCTTTTAATTTTCATTATTAATTTAATTTTTAGCATGGCGGACGAAAGGGCCGATGAAGTTGCACAAGATTTGGAGAATGCAGTGGGAAATGGAGAAACAGATGATCAATTGAATGAAAGACTGGAGGGAGTTCCGCCCCCTGTTCGCATCGAAATTATCGATCCCAATGACTTTGATTTGATTGCGGACGCCGAGGTAGAAATGGACGGAGACTTAATGGAGCCGAGGAATCAATTGGATCGTATGGAAGCGGATCCTCCGGAGGGAATCGAGGAAGCAGAGGCTCGTGGTGCGATCGAACGAGAACAAAGGGCACGGGAGGATGAAGATATTGCTCGAATGCTTAGAGATATTCGAGAGCAACGGGCTAGGCATCTTCAAGAGGAGCGTGCACTAGAAATAAGGGAGCAGGAAATTGCAAGAAGAATCAGACAGAGGGAAGAAGAAATTGTCCGAAGAATGATACAGAGGGAGGAAGATGAGAACTGGAATCGAGAAAGGGCGGCGGAATTGGATAGAATACGTAGAAGAAGGGATCGTCATGCTCAGATAAGAGCACTTCTTGGACGGGCAGATGAAGAAGGAGGAAATGTTGGAGGAGAACGGCCGATTGAAGGAGAAGAGGAGCGAGATGGGCAACCAGTAGAACAACTGAATGAGGGAAACGAAGTGAACCAGTGAGTTTATGTTTTGGTGTTATAAGACAATCTGTAAATTGAAAAATAAGTGCAGAGTTTTGGTATTGGTTGCGAATTTTTAATTTGAAAAATAACATCAATTTTGTATAAAATTTTTAATTTTAAAAATTCCTATTCGGGCATTGGTTTTAAAAAAAGTGCAACTATAAATAATTAAGTGCATTTCAGGGTCGCAGTAGAGGGAAGACAGAGAGTATATGGAAGAGAGGGAGAGGCTGCTGCCGCTGTTCGTCACAATTTTGGACAAAGAGTACGGGATCGATTCGCAAGACTGCTGGAACAGGGAAATAGAAGGAATGATCTCGATAGAATGCATCGATTATGGGAATTGGAAGATGAAGCGGGAAGAAGACGACATAGAGAAGAGGAAAGACGTGAGGCTCTTCGTGAATGGAGAAGACGTCGAAGAGATGATGAAGGAGAAGAAGATGGAGGAAGGGATGATGAACCAAGAGATGGAGAGGCAAGAGAAGCATAAGAAGCTTGATAGTTATTCGCCATTGCAGTTATTCGCCATTGCGGATGGTGATCCAATTCGTATGAGATGGCCATGGATGAGAAATTTGAGATGGGAAGATGAAGATGAATCGGATAGTGATGGAGATATAACTGATGGAATGATTGAAGAAGCAAAGACTCTAAGGGAGACGGATGAGAGGTCAGATTTAACTTTCATTTGAAACAATTATTTTAATTTTTATTTGCTATTTTAATTTTTATTATTTTTATTTGCTCGATTCTGAGGAAAAGCGAAAACAAATTCTTTCAGTGATCCATCATCCGCTCGATACACGCGTGCTTGTCTCATTTGTGTCACTGAGAATCCTCGTCAGAGAGCTGTTTTCACTCAGTGTGGGCATATCGTCTGCTTCTCATGTGCTGTGGATAATGCGAGGTTAGAAGCTACAACTTTCGCTTGATTTTATTTTCGGTTTTATGTCTGATTTTTTTTAAAATCAAATCACGCAGACCTTATTTTGTTGTGTTTCAGAAGCAATGCGACGAAAGGAAAGTGTGTATTCTGTCAGAAGAAGAGTTCGTTTGTCAAATTGTTCGAAGATGTGGTCTCCAGTGAGAAGGATGAGATGAAGAGCGAATAAAATGACAAAGTCATATCTCTTATCCAAAGTCTAGCTAATTTATCCCGATTGTTAATCAAATTAAATAATACTTTCATGATAGTCCACTTCGTACATTACAAATCGTTGTGTTGATTATGCCTTGTAATTGTTTTTTTTATTCCCTTTACTATTTCTTCGTTCGAATTTATCCTGTTGTTCGTTAAAGTTATGTTCTCATAATAAAACAGGGTTTTCCGAATATTCTAGTTTTCTAATGATCTGATATCTGTTTTGAACGGTAATATATTTATCCCCGAAACTTCATCATATTCTAATTTTCGCATTATCGTTTAAAATTGTAGAATGGCGGACGAAAGGGCCGATGGAGTTGCGCGAGATTTGGCGAATGCATTGGAAGATGGAGAGGCAGAAGATGAATTGAATGGAGGACAGGAGGAAGTTGCGCGCCCTATCCGTATTCGCAACGACAATTTCTTTCGATTGGTGGCGGTGGACAACATCGAGGGAGGAGTGGACAGAAACATGCCAGTGGTGAGGTCGAAAGGTGGCAAAGTGGGGGCGTCCGCAAAATGGCTAGATCTGATACCCTTTGAGCAAAGACAAATTGTTCCTATGCGGTCAAGTAGTTCCTAAGAGGACCCATTTTATAATCTCCACATTGTCACCGTTCCTAGCCCACCAGTTAATCAGATTACAATAATATATAAATATGAATCGATTCGTATGTGACCGGGGAATCGTGTATACTGGTCAATGGTGCGCCGACCCGCGAATTTCAAATGCAAATTGCCCGAAGGGATCCGAATTACGCATAACATTGTGATTGATTCAGGGAAATCAATTGGAGCGACGGGCTGCTGACCGTGAGTTGGAGCGAGCAGCGATTCGTGATGCTATCCGAGAAGAAAGGGCAAGAGAGGACGAAGAGATTTCACGGAGGATTAGACGAGTTGATGTGACGGAAGAAATGATTGAAGAAGCGAAGACTCTGAGGGAGAAGGATGAGAGGTATTTGCTGTGAATATTTTTATATTCGAAAACTCCAGATTGGTTAGCTATTTCTATTTCTATTATAATACGGAAAACATAAGTAAGTCATGAATAATATGTATCCCTTCAGTGTTCCATCATCCGCTCGATACACGCGTGCATGTCTCATTTGTGTCACTGAGAATCCTCGTCAGAGAGCTGTTTTCACTCAGTGTGGACACATTGTTTGCTTCTCATGTGCTGTGGATAATGCGAGGTTAGCTGTTGATAATAAAATTGCATTCAGGCATGAGTTCGCGAATTTTTATGCGAGTCTTAATAATAATATAATTACGATTAGATAATATATTTTGCTATGTTCCAGAAGCAATGCGACGAAGGGAAAATGCGTATTCTGTCGGAAGAAGAGTGTATTCGTGAAATTATTAGAGGAAATGGTCTCCAATGAGAACAGTGAGACGAATAATAATTGAAATGTCATATTTTGTAGATAAGGTCTAGCTAATTACCCTCTTCGTTACGCAAACTCATTATTTCTTTCATCATGCTCCACTTTGAAGGAATCTATGTACTTATTATATCTTATTTCTCTCTCTTTGCTACTTGTACATATTTGTTCGATTTGTTCTTGTTGTTCGTTGAAGTGATGTTATGTGAGAATACAACTGTTTATTTTCGAGTTTGATAATCTCTTAATTATATGAAAAATCTGTTTTGAACAGTATTATATTTTTCCTAGAGAGTTATTTGTTTTTGATCTTCTTCTTATTTTCGCATTATTATTATTTAAAATTTTAGAATGGCGGACGAAAGGGCCGATGGAGTTGCACAAGAGAATGCAGTGGAAGATGGAGAGGCAGAAGGTCAATTGAATGGAGGACAGGAGGGAGTTCCGCCTCCTATTCATAACGAAGTTATTGATCCCTATGACTTAAATTTGATTGTGGACGACGAGGATCAAGCAGAAAGGGCAAGGGATGAAGTAGAGTTTGCACGGATGATCAGGCGTATGCGTGAGGAACGTGCCCGAAGAAGGGAGGAAGATGAGCTAAGAAATCGACAGAGAGGATTGGAAAGGGCTGTAGAATTGGACAGACTTATTCGACTGATTGATGAAAGAGAGGCCGAATGGTCTGCTGAAGAGGAAGGAGAAGATGATGGAGGGGACAACGATTCGGATGATGATGAAGATGACCATGAAGAGATGATGATGGATATTCATGATGGAGAAAGTGAAGAAGATGATGATGAAGAGGACTTTATTCAACATCAATGCCCATTCGGAAGACGATTTGATGTGACAGAAGAAATGATCGAAGAAGCACAGACTCTGAGGGAGAAGGATGAGAGGTACTACTATTATTTATTTTTAGAAATTCATTTTGTATTAGATTTTTTTAAACGAAAATTGTAGTTAGCCGAACTATATCTAATTCGAAATTAAAGTGTGTTATTTTATATCACACTTCTTAATATTTATCTCTTCAGTGATCCATCGACTGCTCAAATCTCGCGTACTTGTCTCATTTGTGTCACTGAGAATCCTCGTCAGAGAGCTGTTTTCACTCAGTGTGGGCACATTGTTTGCTTCTCTTGTGCTGTGGATAATGCGAGGTTAGTAGCTGGCAATAAGATGGATCACGGGAAAATACTGCAACAGGATGAGACGGCGGATCGTATTTCGAGCTATAGTACTGAGAGATACTTTAATATTGGAAGATCTTGTTTGATTTATGGATATCAGATACAACAAAAAATACAGATCACTTGGAGTTTATTTATAATTTTTCTTGTTTTCCAGAAGCAATGCGACGAAAGGAAAGTGTGTATTCTGTCAGAAGAAGAGTTCGTTTGTCAAATTGTTCGAAGATGTGGTCTCCAGTGAGAAGGATAAGATGAAGAGCGAATAAAATGACAAAGTCATATTTCTTATCCAAAGTCTAGCTAATTTATCCCGATTGTTATTCAAATTAATTAATACGTTCATGATAGTCCATGATAGTCCATGATATGATATTAATCGTTGTGTTGATTATGCGTTGTAATTGTTTTTTTATTCCCTTTACTACTTATTCGTTCGAATTTATCCTGTTGTTCGTTAAAGTAATGTTCTGATAATAAAACATCTTATTTTTCTCTCTCTTCGCTACTTGTACATATTTGTTGGATTTGTTCTTGTTGAAGTGATGTTATGTGAGAATACAACTGTTTATTTTCGAGTTTGATAATCTCTTAATTTTATGAAATCTGTTTTGAACAGTATTATATTTATCCTAGAGACTTCTTATTTTCGCAATATATATTTATTTTTTCAAATTGTAGAATGGCGGACGAAAGGGCCGATGGACTTGCACAAGAGAATGCAGTGGAAGATGGAGAGACAGATGAACAATTGAATGGAGGACAGGAGGGAGTTCTGCCTCCTATTCATAACGAATTTCTCGATCCCAACGACTTTGATTTGATTGCGATCGTGAGGTAGGGAGTTGAAAGGGCAAGGTTGTTCATGCGTATTCATGAGGAGCTCACACGAAGGGATAATTTCACTTTTCAACTTATGTTGTTTGTTTCAAGCTTTGCTTTGAAAAGAATACAGTTGTTTTCGAATTTTATGATATTTCAATATCCGTCTCGAATGGTGCAATAAATATCCAAGATAACCCTATTTTACTGAATAGAGTATAATTATTTATTAAGTTTTTGTTCGATCATTGCCCCATACAATTACAGTATTCATTTTATATTTTCTAATAATATTAAAGGTTGTTCAGGCGTATTCGTGAGGAGCGTACCCGAAGGATCGAGGCAGATGAGCTAAGAAATCGACAGAGACAATTGGAAAGGGCTGCAGAATTAAGAAGAATTTTTCAACAGATTCAAGACGATTTTGATGGAAGAAACGAGTGGCCGAGTCCACCTGAAGAGGCCGAGTGGCCGAGGGAAACTGAAGAGGAAGGGGAAGATGATGGAGGGGACAACGATTCGGATGATGATGAAGATGACCATGAAGAGATGATAATGGATATTCACGATGGAGAAAGTGAAGAAGATGATGATGAAGAGGACTTTTTTCAACATCAATGCCCATTCGGAAGACGATTTGATGTGACAGAAGAAATGATCGAAGAAGCACAGACTCAGAGGGAGAAGGATGAGAGGTATTGGGGATTTTAAGCGTTTTTAGAAATTCATTTTGTATTTGATTATTCATCTCGAAAGGTGTTAGTTAGCTATATCCAATTCGAAAAAAACAGCCTGAGAAAAGGCCTTAATATATTTATTCTTTCAGTGATCCATCGACTGCTCAAATCTCGCGTACTTGTCTCATTTGTGTAACGGAGAATCCTCGTCAGAGAGCTGTATTCACCCAGTGTGGACACATCCTCTGCTATCCATGTGCTGTGGACAATGCAAGGTGGGTTAATTCGAAATTGGAATATTGCAAAATTCTTTCAAGTCTTGATTTGACTAGTATGAATAGGTTTGCTCCAACTAGGAGTTAGTGAAAGTGAAAGGGGAAACGGGAGCGCGATTTGAGGTGACATCCCTTTATTCCTGATCACCACACAACTGAGGAATGAAGCGATACAAAGGGGCGGGGTCTCATAATACGACTGCACAATATCCCCGAAAACCGGGTATATTTGTTGGAAATCCTGCAATACTCCTAAAAAGTATAAGAAACCGGGTATGCATACATTTAAGAGTCGAACGACACATACATCGCAGAACTATAAACCAGGTATGTTTTAGGGTGTTAGCTAACTCTCGACGTCCCTTTTTACTCTATGTCGGGTAATTTAAAAGCGACAAAGCCTTGATTTTATACAATTTATTTCCAAATATATATTTAAAAAGTATTTTTATTTATAATTGTATCTTAATTTTATAGAAGCGAAGTGACCAAAGGGAAGTGTGCATTCTGCCGAAAGAAGAGTGGTTTCATCAAATTATTCGAGGACTAATGTGAGAAAAAGGAGAAGAGTGACGAAGTTACCGATGCATTACACATTTTGTTGGAATGAGAAATAATTAAATACTTTATTTAATGGTATCTACATAGAGTTCTTTCTTTCTTTCGACCTAATATAATCATAAGTTATCCATCCTATCCTTCTTACTTTTTCCTGTTGCTAATTTCACTTATTTATCTTCACATTGTTGTTTGTTTCAAGCGTTTCATTGATCATAATAAAGTTGTTTCTGGATTTAATGTTATATCAATGATTTTGATTTGAGTGGTTGTCTAAAACAAATTATTTATTGGATAAAGGTAGCGTAGTTCAAAGAGTTGCTCAAGAATGATGCCAGAGGTTCTAAGTACCTTGGAGACATCTGGAACCCATTCCCTCATTCTCCATTGACTCGATGACACCAGATTAGCTCCATGTCGTCCCTGTTCTCGCCCCTTCCATCCTTTTGATCATTTGCATTCATCTTGTTTGTCGGTAGATCAACGGCCAGTCGCGTGTCTGTCCCTCGTCCCTCATATCGATCGATTGGCTCTTCCCTTCCCTTCTTCCTCCTTTTCTCATCATCCCTTCGCGAAGGAATGTTGCGTGCCACCCGCCCATTTCTGAGTCCTCATCCCTCTACCTTCAACCTCTGATTACATTTGTGCCGTTTCTAAAGTAAACGACGTGATCTGACCAAATCGGCGATAATCACTCGATGTTACCCCTATTCCTTCTCTCGCTCCTTCCACCCTTTTGATCATTTGAACTCGTCTTGTTTGCCTGTAGATCAGCGGTGAATGCCTAGCGTCCCTCGTCCCTCGTATCGATTGATTGGGGGTCTTCCGTTCCCTTCTCCTCACTCCCTTCTCCCATTGGCCATCATGCATTCGAGAATGACTGTTGCTTGTAACTCGTTCCTCTACGTTGCTTTAGATTATTAATAATTTTTCGCTTAGAAACTATGTTATCTCCTGTATTTGTCGTTACGCGCAATTTGGCATGTTTTCCCACTTTCACGCCCTCTTCAGTGTGCTCAGTGTGGAAGTGTCAGTGTCAGTGTCAGTGTCAGTGTTCATTCAGTGTGGAAGGAGCCTATGGAATCACAATTGCTGTTTTCGTGCTGTTGCTGTTCAATTGCTGTTCAATTGCTGTCAATTGCGATAGGGGGTTTCAATCGTTTGACTCTCACTCTCCTCCCTCCGATCCGTTGATTGTCGGTAGATCAAACTGCCCAATCGAGTGTCTGTCCCTCGTCCCTCGTATCAATCGATTAATGGGACCTTCCCTTCCCTTCTCCCATTTGTAATCATCCCTCCGCTAGCGACTGTCGCGTGTCTCTTCCTTCTCGCCGTTCTTTAGATAGCACATAGCCTATAATTTATAAACGTGTTGTACCGTCCTTTTTTCCGTCATTGCTCGCTACGTGTGAGTAGGGGTTGCGCCATAGCTGATATTGAGTGCCGAATTCCTAAAGGAACTTTGACCCGTTCAAATAGCCCACTTTCCATTGATTAGAAGATGCTAAATGTTTCTCCTGTCCTATTTTGGCCACTATTGCTTATACCTGCTCTTTACACTCTGCTTCCTTTAGTTTAGAGCTCTCTGAAGGAGATGTATCCGTGTATTGCGCGCGTATGTTGGTACCGCGCACGCTCACCAACATTAGCGACTGCATCAGGGCTTATTTACGTTCCCTTTGCATTTCCACCTCATCAATTTGATTCCAAAACACACGTTGCGCCTAACAAGGATGTTTAGTGAGAAATGTTTGGGGATTGAGCGCCTCGGTAGTCGTGTTTCTCGTTGTTCTATATTTTCTAAAATTTGCGAATTTCGCTGGTCTTCTTGTTTTTGCACGCGTTTTATCGTATTTCCCGATTGGTTCCTTCTGGTTTCACTGGCTAATCATTGCTCTCTTAGGTACCGACAGACGTCCCTCCCCTCGATGGCCCCCATTTCATCAAGACCAGCACGAGCGACGGACGTCCTTCGTACAATAAAAGGTTCGCGTATTCCCTCTCCATCTCCTCCACTCCCTCCGCTCCCCTTTTTGCTATTAGTCCATGCCGCTTAGTCGTTCTTCTGTGCGCGTGAAGCCGTAAGCGGATGATTCGCTCTCCGTGGAGTCGCAGACCTGAGAAGGGGAAGGCCCTGGCCGACCTTGGCCCTAGCAGTCAAGTCCAGGGTGGGATCGTGGTTCGCCCTCTGAGTGGCTTCTTTGCGCCTTCGGGTACTTTTCGCTTGCTCAGTTGGGAGGGCAGTTGAAAGGCTAGGTGAAGTGGGCCAATAGAAAAATGGGGAAGGAGTGAGTGGAGGAACATAGGGACCTCCTATCCGATAAGAGTACTGCTTTGTTATTTTCATACCGGCGACATCGGCGGACGCGACGGGACAGAACGAGGGAACGACATCGAGAGGGAAGACGATTACAGAAGAAGATCGACGATGACGATGGTAAGTAGGCTACTAACGGGGTCCTGCTGCACTGTTTGTGGCTGTGGATGTGATGCTCGGTGGGGTAGCGCATATTATTTTATTTTATTTTCAATCTTGTAGGCATCGCTCGACGCAACGACGTCCGTATCTCCCACTCCTTTACTTCACTTCGATGAGGGATTCTGACTGGAGAGGAGCCCCCACGACCAACCGGTCACTCGGTAGTGATAGAAGGTACTGTATCAATTATTGATTTTTTAAAACATTTAAATCCTCTCTTCCAGTCTTCCCTCGACTCTACGTGATGCGGTCGACTGCTTGTCCTCTCCCCCTTCTCTCCCTTCGATGAGCGAGTTTTGGCTAAGGAGGAGCCACTCGGTAGGGACAACAGGTACTGGAAGTAGTTTCTTTTTGTTTATAAACATGTATGTTATTTGCTTTCTTACAGTCTTCCTTCGATGCGATGGGACACGAGCGACGTCCCTCTTCCGTTTCTCGTCCTTCCTTCCCTTCCTTCGATGAGGGACTAATTAATGAGGAGCCCCCGCGACAAACGGGTCACTCGGTAGGGATGAGAGGTATTCACTTGTTGATTTAAAAAAAAAATTCAATGTCTCTCTTCCAGTCTTCCCTCTCTCCGATGAGGCATCTTTACGAAGGGAGAAGGACACTCGACAGGGATAAGAGGTGCGGTTGGGAATATCGATTTATTGATATTTGTATATTTTTACAGTTCTCCTTCAACGCGATTTCTTCCTTCACTCGACGAAGGCGTCTTCTTCTTCCTCCCGAGAGGAATTCGCCCTCGTAGATCTTCTGAGAAGGTTCGAGGAATCATAATTTAAGGAATCAAAGTAATCATAATTTGATAACAATTCTACAACATAGGCCAGGCTTTTGCGAACTTTGCAGAAGGCGCTGCCATAATTTCGATCAATCACTGGATTACGGTATTTTCATTCTACTATTGCAGAGCTTCCTCGCCGCTCTTCCCTTCTCTGCACAAGGGATGATGCCCCGTTCGGACGTCACGTCGAAGAGGAACGGTTGCAAAGTAAGTACAAATATTTTCACAAATTCTTAATCGCATTATTTCAGTGGCATTTTTCAATAGGGCGACCGAAGGCTATGCCCAAATTTTGAATTGTGCCACATGAATTTTGAATGTAAATTATTGATCTCAGGGTTACGGTATCTAACTTTATCCATTGCAGAACGTCCTCGCCGCTCTTCCCTTCTCTGCACAAGGAATGCTGCCCCGCTCGGACGTCACGTCGAAGAGGAACGGTTGCAAAGTAAGTACAAATATTTTCACAAATTCTTAATCGCATTATTTCAGTGGCATTTTTCAATAGGGCGACCGAAGGCTATGCCCAAATTTTGAATTGTGCCACATGAATTTTGAAATGTAAATTATCGATTAATCTCAGGGTTACGGTATCTAATTTTATCCATTGCAGAACTTCTGTCGTGGACTCCACGAACTAGATTATTGATGATTCATCCACACTTTATTATCCCATTGCTTGTAACTAGTTATGTAGCATATTTCACCATTCCTTGCGCTTATCGCTCCCAATCATCATGCTTTTCTCATTGCTCATAACTCCCGTGGTTCCGTATCTTCCCCTCTTCTCTCCTTGAGAACCATGCTATCTTACTTGCCCCACTTTTTGTCTCTGGAATCACTCATTGATTCCTTGTTTCTTTCTCTAGCAAGCTAGCACCCCTACCCTCTCTACTCTCGCTTCACCGTGTACCTATATAAACCCCCCGAGCACCCCCTGGCCCTTACCTTCTCTTACCACGGAACCTTCGCCCTTGTGAACCACTTCTTTTGCCTTTATTCACCGACGGATTTGTCCCCCTGGTCTCTGACTCGGGGTTGCAAGTCGGTGAGCAAAGGCAAGAGGCGGGTCTCGGGGGCCTTCCGTTGATCAGCTTTCTCTGTTGTTTATTGTATTCTGCGCTCTGTATTATTGTGAGTTGTGAGACGATAAAGGTTGCTCTTGTGCCACGAGCAGAACCTAATTCGTCTCCTTGTTTCGCATAAGAAGATCGTCGATCATAGATCACGATCTTCCACATGGTGCATCTAATTGGGCCGAATACCCAGTAGTTGTTCCGCGTGGCGCGATCCAACCCGATCTCGTTCTCTACTTCTTCGTTGTGGTCGGCCGCCTCGCTGATCGCATCGTTGGATACGAGGACAGCTTCGGTGTCCTTCAATCCGATCTCGCCTCTGGCTCAGTGGTGTACGGTAGCCTCACCGTACTCTCTGTGTGTTCGCCCTTCCATACCGATCTTCGCCTCTCACCCTTCCGAACTTCTGCCTCGCAGATTTCGGTAGTGCAGTAGCAAGCTTCGGTGACATTCTTGTTGATTCTCGTGATTCTTTGCGATCACAAGACTTCAACATGGTCAACACGGGCGATGGACCATCTTCTGATACCGGATATCAGGCTCCCGTCGTGACTACGTCACACGATCGAGCGGAGGCTGAGACCACGCCGTACCTGAGATCTAAGCCACTGAGACGAATCATCTCGCATAAGATCGACGCAGTGGTGAAACTACTCTCGGCAGCCACCGACCTCATGGAATCGATGGAGGAGTGTCAGCTCAACCCCGGCCTTTCCTCAGACGAACGAGTGTGGATAATCGATACTAGCAGTGCTCACGCTCTCGCTCTGATTCATCCTCTCGAGAGATATGTGCAGATTATTGCTGATAAGATCGAGGAATGGGGTGGCCGAATTTCCGATATCACGGATCCACATGTGATGCAGGAGGAAGCGATCTACCGTGCACAGTACATCACTGCTCTTCTCGATCCCTATTGTAGAAGTCGGAGAATGTTCGAGGATGATGAGACTCTGACTGTCTATCAGCAGTTCCGCAATGACTGTGCTGAGGCAATCTCTGATCTCCGAACCATTATCGATACGAGATCGGCGACGCTCGACTTTCCTGCGAATGGAGTTCCCTCATCTCTGATCGATACCCATCCTTCCTCGAGAAGCATTTTCCCCTCGTCACCTCCGATCGGACAGGATTCTGTAACTCACCCTTTGACAACTCCCATTTTCATTTCCACTGCTACGGAAGAAGCGCGTCAACCTGAGTCAGCTATCTCTCCTTTGACCATGCGTGTCGATAAGGTCGATCGAGTCCATTCTTCGACTGATCATGCACTCGTGCATCTCCATTCCCATTTCGGATACGAACCACCGTTTGTCAGTCCATCGGGCGCGATCCCCGCCCGGGAGGATACTACGTGCGAGAATGAAAGATACAAATCGACGAGAGAAGAATTGATGTACACTACACCATCGATTCTGCCTACTCCAATTGCTCCCTCTTCGACTCTTCATTCCGAGCATACATCCAATCTGCCTCGAAGTGTGAGCCGACCGACCACTACTCTATCTTCAACCTCTCCCTCTACTACTACCGTGAGAAGAAAGACGATTGAGGAATCAATGATGGAGAGAGCTGAGTGGGAAAGGAAAGAAGAGTCAATGCTAATCACTGGAAAGATTGATGTGATTCAAGATAACAAGAAGATCGATCAACTCAATGAAGATCCGACTCCCGTTTCTAATCCGTCTATAGTGCCCTTTACTCCGTCTATAGATACTGTAACACACTCTTCTTCCATCGTTCCTGCCAGTCATCTCGCAGTGTCTCGATCTTTGATCTCTCTTCCCTCTACTCTTAGACGGAGAAAGACCATCGAAGAGTCATTTGCTCAAGCATTTCCTCGCTTGAATAGATCAGCTATTAGTCCCATGGAAATGAGCTCTGTGATGAAGGAAAGAACGATTGTAGAAGGGAAGCAGATCCTCCCCTCCGATACTTCTCATTCCTCTGCTTGCACAACTTCACACTCTCTGAATGACCAAGGCCAGCCGGAGAAAAGGTCATCAAGTGTAATGGGCTCATTGGTGGAACAGAAACAAAAAGAGGAACAAGAGAAAGAGAAAGGGATGAGAGATGACGAGAGCGAACCGATGAACCAGAGATCAGATGAGTCGGTGGAAACTCCATACGATCCCAAGAATCCATCGAATCGTTCATCCGTGTGCTCAGACAAGGTATCGATCTCTTCTTCTCTGGAAGAAGAAGAGGAAGAAGGAATCATCATGCCCAATCTTCGTTCGCTCAGTAAGGAAGAACCGACCATGTCAGAGAAGAGAACCATCGAGATCTTCCCTGCAACTTCATTCCGTACTCATGTATCGGAACGAACGAAGGAACAGTCATTCTCCACTCTCCCCTCTGTCCCGCCGGTAGAGCTCAGACATTCTCTCTCCAAAGAACACAAAGAGATTGATGTGTCATCATCGCCTCTAAGTGTGAAGAGACCAGCTGAAGAGATGAATGAGATGATAGTGGAAAGGGAGACAGCACAGACAGGCTGTGAGGGACCAAAAGCAATTCCATCCCTTGAATCGATCGATGAACATGCCAATGATGGCATATTCTTATCCAGTATCACATCTACGGAGAAGAGAGGAGTGGAACAAAGAGATATGGAGTACAGTACCTCCCCAGGTGAAATCTCGGGTCCAGAGTCCCCATTAGATTCACTGATGATTCTCAACTCACAGTCTCAATCACTCCGGAGACTGCCAGATGATTCGCCTGATGGTACAATCCAGTCTCGACTCCCGTCAGTTGACCATGCCACTCTCACCTATCGTCATGACATTCTTCCAAAGGATCAAAGATCATCCCTATCTAACCATATACATGGATTACCTTCTACTCCGTACCAAGAGAATGAAAAGTCATCCTCTCCTCTCGGTGTAAAGGAGCAAGGCGAAATGATGGAAGATAAGAATACCGAAGATATCTCGACAGACCGAGAGGAGAAGAATGAGAATGAGGGATCGTCAGATGCATGTAACGAAAATTCAATTGTTTCAACTAATGTGCTTCAACGCATGGAACAAGAATGCAAACTCTCCTTCTTTGATTCCTGGCTGAGGCCGCATATCTCTATGACAATGGATGATTTCGATGAACCTGATCATGACTCGGATGCGTTCACCGCTTCCTGGTATTCCATCCTGAATCTGCATTCTGGGGAATTCGATTCTCCCCATGCGGCGGAATCTCGAATTTCGTCCATCTCAAGAGTCGGTCTGTCCCCTTTGTCCCCAGTGCTTCCGAGAGACCGCACTTTCTACATCCCTCTCTCCAATACTGTACTCAGCCCTCCAACGTCACTGCGGAAGTTGAATCAGACTGTCGATAGTTGCTCTTCTACCATCCCTGTTGATCGTTCTCTCACTGTTGATGACGAAATGCGATCTGTCAGCGAATCGGACAGTGCGATTAGAACTGCGATAATCATTGAGAAGGAACGAGGGAATGGAAAACTGATAGTAGATGAAAGAGAAGAAATGGATGAATTGGGGGATCGGCCGCGAGCAGACCATCATCCTCTACTACTTGTTCCCCATTCTTCTCCGGTTTTCGATTGTACTGTGTATCAGCAAGTGAGAGAAGAGTCAGATCACTCTGAGATGAGAACAGTTGAGAATGTTCCGCCCGACAAAGGCGACGGAGGAATTATCATGGAGACGAACGATAAGGATAACCCTCACATCAGACCGAGATACAGGGATACTTATACTGCAATGTGGTATCATACTAACGAGACCATCTATCAGTCTATCACTTCTCTCATTGAGAGAAAGCAAGATGTTCCTCTCTCTTCTTCCATGACTCATCCATCGGTGGAAATGAAGAGACAGTCTCTCCCTGCTTCCTCTTCTCTCTCACTTCTCCATCACACTGCACCTGAGCCACATCCCAGTGCATCTGAAGAGAAGGGAAAGTCATCTCCCCTTCTCAATGTACAAGGATCAGTAGATCAGATGGAGGAGAAAGAAGCAAGAGAGATGACTTCATCATTTGAGAGAATCGCTAAGAACAATTCTCTCCTGCTGAATCAATGTAATGAGAAACCAGAAAACTCCCTCATGATTGCTATGGAGGCTCGGGATTCAGGCACACGTCCGACAAACGAGAACGTTGCGGACTCCGTCCCACCCGATAGAGACAAATGTGGCATGGTCAAGTACATTCCCATCAATTGCTATGAAGCAAACGATCGATCCATGAATGAGATCGAGCTTCCTCTCAGGCCACTAAATCTCATTCCTATCAATGATGATGCAGTAGAGAAACAGAAGTCTGAGAGAGAGAAGGCGTGTCAATCACATCCATTTCAATCCGCAGTACTGGAATCGATTGATCCGTTCCACTATCGTGACCACAACTCAATGGTAGATCAAGTGCACGTACTACTCTTCTCCTGCCTGGAAATCCACCAAGTCCATCTCGAAATTAAATCGACTGGAGTGAACGCATTCTTCCACGTATTGTGCAGTTTCCCTAACCGTAGAGAAGGAGAAGGTCCATTCGAGCTGTGGAGTATTGCCTCATCGTATCTCAACGATACTTCGATCGATGCACAGTCATATGCACACAGAGAACTCGGATATTATCTGAAGCTACGATGGAGAACCATCTGGAACGGTCAATTCAAACACAAGGAAATACCGAAGCTGTTGAGAGCTCAAATTCAGTCCACGATCTATCCGTTACTGATCAGCGCTCTTCGTTTTGACCAGCTATCAGATCAGATTCTCCAGATCGAGATAGCTGGGAACAGACAAAGATCAGAGCATACTTCACCCGACCGATCACTTCCTTCACCGATGAATATTGATGGACAACTGATGACGAGAGAAATTGAGAGAGATGGAAATCGAGAGGTCTCAACTGTGGAAGGAGATGGATCACGAGAAGCTATTCTCGCTAACAACCGAGAAGAATTACGGTCTATCTCAATGGTTGCCATCGTGTCGTATTTTCTCACAGTTGTCTTTCCATCCTCGATAGAAGTCGATCAGGAAGTATCGGATATCCCTCGAAATCAAGGAGTGTTTGATACCAGTCTGAGAAATCTGATGCACTTATCGGTACCTCAGAATTCCTCAAATACGGACAAACGGAATGAGATCAAGGAGTCTGAATTAGTTCAAATCACACTCATAAGAACTGTGTCAGAACTGACGGTGGATCGAACTATCGATATTTCTGAGAACCAGATGATTTACCGTCGAATGATGAACAGATCCGTGGATAAGAACGATCTGCTGTCTCTCTTCGCCGAAAATCGAAGCAACATTCTGAGATGTCGATCGTTGCCTCATGGAGATTCGATTGGCAGGTTCCTCGAGATCGCCACCATCGTTCCTATCAATCATACTCAATATAAGAATAATGAGGATAGAGGAGGAAATGTGAGTACAGCTCGTTCCCATCTGGCTCTCAACGAGGAGCTCACTCTCACCAATCCAGAGAGGAACAGAACAACGAGAGGATTATTCATCTCCATAAGAGCTGTCTCGATGATCTTCAATCTATCCGCTCTCTTGATCCGAGCCATCGCCGAACCATCTCAGACTGTTCGTTGCTATCTTTGCCTACCACATTGTGCAACGGTGGCCTCTATTGAAGATTATGACTCTCCCATCTATCCTCCTAACAGAAGTGTAATTCCGTTTGATGCAGTCACAGACCATCATTACCACCGTGCAGAAGAGAGATGTATTGGAGCTGAGAGTACACTTGCGTTGCTCAGAGAACAGTTCTGGTTGATCGTTGGACTGAAGACTGTTAAGAAGGCTCTGTGGAAATGTGATGAATGTAAACAACAGCATATCCCTGTGCCGTTTCATTTGCCAACCATCTCTACTATGGCCGTGGTTTCATGCCTGATAACGGTGGTGACTCCATCTGCGAACTCGCTGGTACCAGCGGACCTGAGCACTGAATTGTATCATTACCAGTCCTCTCCACCTACTCCTACGAGTTCGCTCCTTCCTCGAAAGAACGTGCAAGAAAGTGTTGCGACAATGAAGCCTCACCGGTCCCTCAGTTCACGGTTCATTCCATTCAAGCCATCATGGACTGCTCTATCAACTTCATTCGATCTAATCTTCTCTCGCACATTCGTGGCCCCGCCCAGGGCACGTGCGGAACGTGACAAGAGAGTGTTGATAGTTCGAGATTTCACTCGTAACTCTCATACGGATACAGACATCCAGGATATCGAAGTGACGGACGAGAAGAAAGAGGAATCAACTGTTGTGTTTGGAGGTCGATTCATACTCCATCTCTGCTTGCTGTTTCTACCAGTGCTCGAACTAGGCGCATCGCCACTCTTCTCAAGCAGCAGCTCTTCTAGTTCCAGTTCCTCAAGCTCTACAAGCTCCTCGAGCAGCTCAAGTAGCAGCAGCTCATCACCTTCTTCGAGCTCATCATCGATTAGCAGCACCTCTCCAAATCGAGATCCTCCACCAACCAACGAACCAACGACTTCGGTTGATGATGTCGATGAGATGGCCCGTATTGATGATGAACTCGTTCAATACTTAGAGAGACATCAGCAGTGGAGATTGGAGCAAGAGCAAGGAAAGATACGAGAGCGGGAGAAGTTGATGTGCGTCAGATCCCCGAAGCAGGATACATCATCATCATCGTTGTCGAATATACCAGACCGGAACTCTCGTTCTGCTCCGATCTCGCAGTTTGCATCAGTTCATACAGAGGTCGATATGCCTTCAGTTGATGATCGTGCTACTTCAGCGTCTGTGTCACTGACAGAGAAGAGCAACACGGATAGTCGATCATCTCAGCAGAAGCCTGGAGCAGTCGGAGCAATGAATCACCATCACTACAAGATACAAGTGACTGGCACTGGAGTGGTGAACATCGACCCACGCATGCACAAGAAGCAAGATGCGGGAAATATCGCTTCCAACAACTACAAGGAGAGTGGACGAGTCCCTCAGAAGCGGAAGATCGCACGGTGTGAGTTCTGTAACCGCACAAATCACAGTGCTGATCAGTGTCGCAAAGTTGTGGAAGTAGA
>LS486000.1:0-11834 GCA_900490705.1 Pristionchus arcanus
AGAGAGAAGGCGGAATGAAGAGACGGATTCTTCACCCTTGTAATTATCGCGAAATACACAATTATCGCTCACTTCCAAAGGTAAAGGTCTCTTTCTCTCCTCAATCGGTCCAACCTGCTGCCCCCTCCAACCCGACGCCCCACCCCAAACCGTATATTCAACAAGAGGACCGACCCCACTGAAATTTATAGAAGGCGCATAGCCTACTTCGAAAGCGCTTCCCATCTCTTCCATCGTCGATCACTGACATACATAAAAATAGTAGATGCCACGTCCAATATATTTTTCTGCATCTCTCTCATTGTTTGATGTGTGGTAAGTTATTCTTCACATTTTTCCGAATTTTTTAAGCCAAACCGGAGGTCTCTAGCTCATCGTTGAGCTGAGATACGATATAGCCGGCACCAGGACCGGAAAATCCCTAATTATCGGTTTTGGAGCAAATGTCCTATATTTTTTAAAAATCCTGGTCCCTAGTGTGTTCTCACATAGTATGGTCGGAATCGATTGAACTTTTTTTCGCGTGTTACAATTAGCTGATCCGGTCTATAGTCTCAAGACGACATTATTTTTGTTCAACAATTTGATTGTTCAATATTATTACGAAAAGGGTATCATTCTTGAGTATGGACGCCGTATTAGATCATTGAAACCGGCGTTGACACCTTCCGTTCGGGGGCGGCCAGTTGCACGGTGTTGACGGTGCTCTGAAGATGATATCGATGATAACTGTATTCTGGCGACATTTCTGCCCAGCATTTGTCTTTTTATTTCACCTTTCTCCCGTTCCGCAAGCTCATACTATACTTGACGATGGCTTTCCGATAGGTGGGAATGAGCAAGAGAAGGACGAAATTGTGTACGATGGGATGAAGGGGAATGGTGAACACAGCAAGCACGCCCACCACTGTAAGAGGTGTAGATAGAGTGAAAGAAAGCAACATGAATAAAGTATCATCTTGCGATTACATCCATCAAACAACACTTATCCCTCCGAAATAATCGCTCACTGAATGGGAAGCAGCGATGACCGGCTTGGGTGCATATTACGATGAGAGGAACGGTCACAAACAAGAAGGGGACGTTCAGCTGCAAAAGAAGAAGTTCACAATCTTGAAACATCATCGCACTATCATCCAGTGAGGTTCCAAAATCGGTTTCGGGATTTCCGGCTCTCTATCGTGAGATTATTTTCCATTCCACTCGTATCTGACCTTTGACGAACGTTCGAGGGAGCGGAGAAGGGAAGAGGCCGGGAGGAGGCGGTAGGTCAATCGTCCTCCTCCCCCCCCCCTTCCTTCCTCCCTCCTCTCTCCCAGACAATCAATAGCTCGCTAAACAGCACATCTCATTTGCTGAGCATTTCAAACGCACGATAACAACGCAGAGGTTCCGATCACGAAAGAAACGAGTAAACATTCGAAATGATAACGGCGTGAATCTTACCTGCACGAAAAGCCTTCGGAGCGATTGACGAATGAGAATCGTTGTCTGCTCACTTTTGCTCGTCTGAAGAAACCATTGTGAAAATCTCACTATTTATCAAATCATGACGAATTACTACTTACCCCACAAAAGCTAGCGATTTGTAGAGACAGCCCATGTCGCGAAAGAGCTCCGTGTAGATGACTCCTCAACGCCAACGATCATCCATCTTATTTGGATAGTACAAAATTCGCACGGTAATATTTTCCGGCGCCAATTCGTACCGGGATGCAGCGAATTCGCAGTGACCGTCGTGTTTCCTCTTGCGCGCAATCGACGAGTGAGCTCGCGCGCATGCATTATCTGAAGAAAAGATTGTTGGTACCTCATGATTTTTAACTCACATTGGCCAATTTGGACTTGGGGTCCGACCGAGCGTCGAAATGATCATCGATTGTAGCGAGATCGATAGCGGGACTCTGAATGGTTGGGGTAGTTCACTGAAGTTTCTAAACACTCACGAACACATGCCCGAAGCTGGACACGTTGACGATTCTGCCCTCAACAGCCCGCTCGATCAGCGGCAGCAGCAATTCGGTGAGCAGGAATGGGCCTGAAAGTGATTCGTCTCAATCGTCCGATTAATTATTATACACTGCCGATCAAAACCCACTTCAGAATGCATTATCACTTCGGATTCATATATTTCTCTTTGAAAATGTGGATCTATAGAGATTCGAGGTCAAGGCTCACCCAGATGATTGATGGCCCATGTCATCTCGTGTCCGTCCACCGTTAGTTCGAACTTGTTCTTCGCCACGCCCGCATTGTTAACGAGAATGTCCAGGTGCGATTCGACTGAATTGGCGATTCAACCGAGCAGTTGCATGCCTTCCCCTATTGCTCGTGGCCTTACGACCTAGCGTTGTCTTATAAATGACTGTAAAATTTTGCACACCTTTATGCCTCGTGAGCCTATTCTTGGTGAATAGACAAGAAACATACGTTTGGCGAACTCCGCAGCGCACTGTCTGACGATCGCTTTGCTGGAGAGGTCGCAATGGATGTATATCAATCGGGAGCGGTCGCAACCGTCCTGATGAAACGGGGATATAATTTTGCTCATTCTGAAATGACCGCAATATGGAAGGCCTCACCTTTACCAGCCCATCGATGGCCGCCGTTGCTCGCTGATCATTGCGGCAAAGAAGGTACACCTGGAAGAACATCAAAACGTCCGAAACGAAGTGATCCAAGGTTGCAAATATTACAGCGTATTCGATACCCTGGCTCCTCGCAAATTGAGCTCCCTCGCCGTCTCCAGTCCAATTCCCGTGTTTGCACCCGTTACTGCGGCCAACTTCCCCTTGGCGGAGACCATTTCAGTGAACTGACCGCCTTTGAAGCAATTGCACGTGCTAAATGAAGGAAGTAAAAATTTGGAATGCATGTAAAATGACAATGAGTAAGATTAAATAAAGCGGTGCAACTAAAATAAAGCGATGCAAAGCAAGCAGCTGGTTGCTTTTCTACTATATTGTTGGCTATGGCAATGCGCCCGCCCCTCTCGACCATAGGGTTCAGCACGAATCGCGCACATTCTCGTACACATTGAGGGGGAGCGCCGGGAGGAGTGGAAGAGAGAGTGAGGGAGGGAGTTGAATCTCTCGTGGCGTGTGCGTGCGTGTGTACGAGAATGTGCGCGATCTGTGTATGCGTTTGCAGTCGATGAGGGACGTGCAGGGGAAATACGTAGAGGATATGCCCGAGGACGGAGATGGACCAATTCTTACTTACTTAGTAGATCCTCTTCAGCGGGCGAGGCCCTTTCATCTTTTAGGTTTGCAGCACAACCTTTTTCTGGCGGTGAAGAATGGTGTGGCAACCCAATATTCTTCCGATTGTAGTGTGATATCGGCTTGAGCTGGTTGCGTGACCGGGGACCCTTTGTCGTACTTGAGCGAAGCATTGTCACATGCATCATCTTCCTAATGGTTCGGCAGTGTAGAACATGGTTATGATTTCCGACGGTTTTTCAGCGTGCATAAGGTACCATTGTATATTCCTATCGTACTTCATGATGCTCCATCTCATTTATGGTCACGCCATCTTACGTTGTATACTGTTATAAAATAGCAAAGCATCGTTAACCATCATCCAAGAGACAATGGATGAAGTACGTTTAAAATAACAACCTTGATTGTGAGTTCACAAGAGAGTTCGAATATAGCCTCATAGTCATAGTCGAAGTAATCTTGATCATTTTATTCCAGTCATAAGAAATATCCGAATGGGATATCGAATATGAAAATTTAGGGAAAATTTGTGAGTCACTGTCTCGTCGCAATTGACGCTACTGTAGTGGAACTTCTATCGCTTCGAAATCTCAGAGTTCTTCGAATAAAATTGAGAATTCGTATCCTAAAATCGTGAAATGCATTCAAAATGATTGGAAAACAACCGACCGGAATATTGACACGCCAACCAACGTGATTATCGCATCGAGCACTGGAAATAGCGACAACGCGGCAGACACCTCAATATTAGATATTCTTTGCTAATCTACGGAACATTTATGCAGCTCACGAGGCTCGGAGAAACAGATAGGTGAAAGAGAATGGGACCGTTGATTATTGCCGCGCATGGAAAATAGAAGCTGATTATAGGAATAATCATCTGCAACGGATTCATGTAGGATCAATCGCATTTAATAATTAGCCACTAGTTTATTCATCGAGATATATCAATTCGATGCCCTGACAATGTTTACCTGACATACAAGTGTCTTGAACAGCTGTTTCTGTAGTTGTTGTGTTCTAATCGCGCGATTTCCCTCGGAAGCCCTGCAAAATTTCTTGCTTGATCATGCCTGACTCTAGGAATGCCCACCTCAGCGAACGCACGATGAGAATAGCACAGACCCCAATAATCGTGCACCAGAACACCATGATTCCATCGAAGCCCAGTGTTGCCAGAAGTGCGGAGGAGCGAAGACCCCGGTCATTCTGCAACGATTTCATGAATCCACTTTACAGTATACTATTTCGAAGTAAAATTTTAGAAATTGTGAAAACCAACATAGTAGAGCACCCCGATATGACCTTGCCCTTCACCGGGGAAATCAGAATCCAAAAAGGGCTTGACATAGCTTCGCAACTCGTTGTCTGAGTCGTAGTTAAACCAGCAGTTTGAATACCTCAAAAATGATTACATGATTTTCCTGTACAGGACCAAATACCACAGGGCCAGATGGAATAGTACTGTAGAAGATATGATCAGAAATGTATTAATGCCAGTGTAGAATCTTGTCGAATTCTGCCTAAAATCCGAAACTTTTCGAAATTTTGTAATACAAGTGACCATTTCAGAACGATCAGACGATAAATGAATAAGTGCGCCATAATCGGCATCGTTTGCGAGCAAACCGCGGCGAATATGCAAATAGAGAACTGGAAAATGCTTAGATTGGGAAATGAGAATTCAAAGTTATGCCTTCGAAGTGAGAATCCCATTCGAAAACATGATAAATGCATCGCGGTAGGAGCATATTACCTAGGCATCTCCATATCTTCCGAAATTCATAACGATAAGTACCGGCATGGTTAGAGCGTGCACAACAGGAAAACATAGGCCATTCACAGCAAAAGCCAGGAGCAAGTATCGATAATTCGCGAGATCCTAAGTTAGAATTTTTCCCATATGAATACCGTAATCCGCATGCCTTTGCACACTTGAAAATAACAATTATCAGTATAACATTGACGAAGAATCCAATAACTGAAATATCCATTAATGATTTTTGAATGAAAATGATTACATGTACAACTACCGATATTTGTGACTTCGACAGCAGCAAAAATGTAAAGTGGTCG
The DNA here is from genome assembly GCA_900490705.1 of Pristionchus arcanus. Lineage (NCBI taxonomy): Eukaryota > Metazoa > Nematoda > Chromadorea > Rhabditida > Neodiplogasteridae > Pristionchus > Pristionchus arcanus. Next base: position 5,298 of record LS486000.1, read on the forward strand.
GTCTTTCTCGGTTACCATTGTTTGATGCTCAGATATCCTAAAAGCTCAAATCGGAATTACTAGGCGAGACTCGCGTGATAAATATAGACGAAGGCCTATTTTGATGTGAATTCCATGAAGCGGTGAGAATACTGAACAGAACATTCGCTTGATGTTCAGGGAAACAATGATTATCGTTATCTTGATCAGTTGATGAATGCATGTTGATACAGTAAGAAATGGGAAGTGGAGCGCGTAATACGTGCCATCATATCGTTATTTGTGCACACTCATGCATCCCGATGCACAATAATGAAGCTTTAGCTTGCTTTTTTCCGCAGGATACATGCTAATATGTGAACAACACTAATGCATTGTTCAAATTTGTTTGCAGAATCATTCACTGAGCAAGTATGATCTAGATAAATGTAAAATCAAATCAAAATGCGGAAAAGTTTTATTCCAAAGCAAAATGAAAATGCACAGACCGGAAATGGAAATCTACTCGGCATGTAGCTCGAGCCTACTCGGCAATGACTAGAATATTCAGAACAAAATAGCCAGAACAACAATATCGCTCAGAACAAAGTTTACTCCGAATTTTTGTTCTCCACAGGCCCCCTTTCCCTACTTCGAAGCGACTTCTGATCGCCTACCCCGTTTGTATAGTACTCGAAAAATGGACGTTCTTTTATGATATTTTGCAAATATTTGTCCATATTTGTACAAATTTCCTTGAGCGAAAAAATTGGGTACTGACCCTTACCGGGCGCCCGTCAGTGCGCAAGGAAGGGGGGGGACTACCGCCGCGACTACATGTTTGCTGGAGTCGAGGCCGCGTCAATATGGACATTCTCACACCTTTCCTTATTTTCTCGCTGTGGGCTGTACTAATAGTAAAGGTTCGTGAGAAACAGTCGCATTTCCAAATCCGATATCCGTCTCGAATGCATTGATTAGTTCGTATCATCGGATAGTTGACGTTGCCTGTTACAGTCTTCGTCTGACCTCACCATATCCCGTGGTTGAGTAGATGAGATACAAATGACGATCCCATAGAATTAGCACACAAATCGGCGCTTTCTCATTACCATTTAGTTGGGTACAAAATCTCGGTTACAAATCGTCGGTTTCGCTTTTCGGGTTCATTCTAGTCGATTTTACATAATGAGTGCGGCTTTGTCGAGTTCAATCTGCGCGTTCTATGTTAATGGTTCATCTTTCTTTGTTCCACAAGGGGAGGATCAAAAGAACGATTTCAATCCTCGTGTTCAATTAATCGGTTACACATTCAAAATTCCAAATGTTTGGATTCATATTTAAAGTGACACTGTGTATCCCCACCTTGTTGATATGATAATGCACTAACTTGGATGACGTATCTCTCAAATGGCACAAAAGCCATGTCAACGCAGTCTTGTTTAAAGAATAGTGCTAATTATATTGATTATCATTGCTATTTTAGCGGCATCCACGCATTCCAGATTCTGAAATTGAATTCGTTTTGCTTGCTTCACCCTGAAATGTAGCACGATGTTTATGAGGTTACTTCTTCAAAGATACAGCGAAAGGCTTCTCTTTTCTCCTTCGCGGTACCCAGCAATTGTTGCTCGGAAACTGACCAACTTTCAATATGCTACGTGGGAAAGACCAAACCTTAACTCACGACAGCAGTGATGTTTCTCTACCTTATCGCTGGCATTTTGGATACGGTAAGTATTTTTTATTTGATCGAGTTAATTAATGAGCTATTAATTAGGTCGCTGGTGTGTGTTTCCAAGTCGCCACTAGCTCCACACCACGTATTCCGCTCGACGTAACCAATCCGTCGACCCTTGCCGAGTGCAAACTGCAATGTATCAAGAAAGTTACTGTGAGTGTTCAATGCATTTATATTCAGTACCACACTCGCCGTGTTGTTCGGACTTGACAAAGAACTAGCAAACTACGCTCGCTGCGCTCGCTCCGTTTGCTAGGTGTCGCCGGGTTATCCCAGTCATCTGCAAACGCTTCGCAACGCTTTTACGATCGATTTGGTTGAATTTCTGGCGAGAACGGCACGAAAAACGGTGTATTTCATTATGATGACGAAATTAATTATCGATTTTTTGGAAATTTTGATTACGAAAATTACGATCGATTTGGTTGAATTTCTGGCGAGAACGGCACGAAAAACGGTGTATTTCATTATGATGACGAAATTAATTATCGATTTTTTGGAAATTTTGATTACGAAAATTACGATCGATTTGGTTGAATTTCTGGCGAGAACGGCACGAAAAACGGTGTATTTCATTATGATGACGAAATTAATTATCGATTTTTTGGAAATTTTGATTACGAAAATTACGATCGATTTGGTTGAATTTCTGGCGAGAACGGCACGAAAAACGGTGTATTTCATTATGATGACGAAATTAATTATCGATTTTTTGGAAATTTTGATTACGAAAATTACGATCGATTTGGTTGAATTTCTGGCGAGAACGGCACGAAAAACGGTGTATTTCATTATGATGACGAAATTAATTATCGATTTTTTGGAAATTTTGATTACGAAAATTACGATCGATTTGGTTGAATTTCTGGCGAGAACGGCACGAAAAACGGTGTATTTCATTATGATGACGAAATTAATTATCGATTTTTTGGAAATTTTGATTACGAAAATTACGATCGATTTGGTTGAATTTCTGGCGAGAACGGCACGAAAAACGGTGTATTTCATTATGATGACGAAATTAATTATCGATTTTTTGGAATTATCGATTTTTTATTTTTTGAAATTTTTCATTAGAATTCTTTTGCTGAAGGAGTTAGGCTTGGAATCGAGCGAAAAGGGCGATTTCGAGCAATTTCAGGAGCGTGACATACATACCCACATACATACCCACATACATACCCACGGACGGACAGACAGACACAAAAATTTTATAGTCTCTTAGTAATAGCACTCCGAGAATACGAATCCATCACCCATAAGAATTATTTGCTCATATCACGAGAAATCGTTATTGATATCACGAGGAATCGATATTCTAATCGCCCAAAGAACACATTCGATGTGCCTACCATGTTAGCTCGATCAAGCGGCGATTTTCAGTGCGAGAGCGCTTTCCTCAACGATGCCGACTTCACTTGCGTCCTGCTCGGCGATGAGATTCAGGGACAGTGCACCGCGCCCTACGATCGATATGTGAAGCAGTTCACCGGATGCACGTGTAAGTAAAGACAAAAATTTAGCAGACATACTTTGCTGAGGCTTAACAAAAAAAATTCACCATACTATATCTAACTTCAACGACCCCAATAAGAAAAAAGAATGAAAAAATATCAATAATTAGAGCTGTCCATACTTAATTGCAGATGTGGACCCTGTGGAGGACTACGTTCGTGATCCCTGCCTTGCTTCTGCTGTAATCATGAACACATATGAATTCCAAGTTTTGTTTTTTTTCAGCAAATTTTGGATTTCAGACACTCGCTCCTGAGCTCCGAACCATCACCATACCACCTGTTTGTCCCGACTTTACCTCTCTGGTATTCGTTGTCAGGTGGGCGTTAAATTGAGAAGGCACGTGTGGCTTTTTGATTCTTTGCCCGTCGTCATTCTATATAAAAAAATATACATACTGTGTCCCTTGGTAACTGCACGATGTAGCTTCTTTAGTGTAATCTACGCGGATGGCTCGTATGGAACGTATGATAATGATGGATCGGCGATGATTTACTGGTAGTAATTTGTATTTTGAACATGATTTCGAGCGGACGCCTGCATAATTTAAGGAATGAAACGATCGGCAGTAATGTGTACTATTACTCTCATAATGGACAAACGTATTTTGACGATCCAATCTACGCCGCGACCTGTGCTTACTACAAGCCTGGAGGCGAGCTATCGCAAATTCTCGTTAAATCGATATTCTCATCTCCCTAACAATTTCGTATTTCCTCGAAAAATGGCAATATGGAAACATGATACTTGAAAAGAGGCCGATAAATTGTACGTATTCCACTTGAGAGAGTGGTCAGAGAGCAAAGAGTGAAGAGATGATCACCCTGTTGTAATCACCTCAAAATTTAAAGTGGCAAATGACTGCGGATGCGCGCCACTTCCTCAGGATCCTTCTGCAAGCGGTCGTAACGGCGCTACGATTCTAACGGAGTCAACGCCAGCCGCTTGCGATGTCGGATATTCTGGCAGGCAAGAGTTGTTGGTCATGAATAGCTATAAAAATCACGCCAACACCTTGTGCTTACAATTAGAACAGTGCATGAATTGAGAGTACCGACTATTGCACTTCTACAATTATGTTTCTTACTAGTCGATAACGTTTTTTTTCAGTTTCATCGTTGCCAAACACGGCATCTGGCGAGGCTGCGGTCCGTGCACAAACTTCAAGATTACGTGCATGTGAGCGTTTTTTTGATGATCACAGAAGAAACATTTAATATGCGCCCTAATTGGAACTATCAATACGCCGTGCCCCCCTTTAACATACCAACTCGCACAGGAATTCTGTGAATTATTGCGCTTGAAGCGAAGAAATGTACTCGTAGGACGCATTCTAATTTGAGCAAACAAGAGGAAACTCTAATTATTTCAGAAACAAGCTGTGGATTCTGACACAGCCGGACGAGTTAGATGCGACCAAGAAGAGTTCTTACGCTCTAAAACAAGGAACATGCTACCTGCCATGAGATAATAATAATTAAGTCTTACTGCCAGATATTCATTCGCGAGAAAACAAGAAATACACAGACTAGAAAATATATTTAATCTAGTGATGAGAGTAAGCATTTTGCAGAATTGATAGTAATGAGCGTAGATTATATATATATACTTAACTCGCTGTGATTTGTATTCGTGAACTGTCTTTATAAAGTTTACTCAAAGTTTAAATTCATGCTTAGTCAAGTGTCAAAACCTGCGAGTGAATATATCATCTGAACAACAACAAATCTTACCATACGACTATGAACGGTTTCCCAGCAAAAGCAGTCAACACGGAACTAGGCGGAAGTAATATTTTTAGCAGCTCCATTCTTGCTCCCACCGAGCTCGCTTGTTTACGTGTCCCTGCATAGAACGCTCGTCGCTCCTGAGCGTTGTTCGTTCATTGGCGCCTTCCCTTTTTACAAGGATGCACTTTATAGTTAATTTATTCACTTCTTCTTGGAATAGTAATCAAAAATGACAAAAGGGGATGAAAATGTATCTATGTGTGCTGAACAGGGATATCGGTATCTTGAATTGCGTCTTTCTTTTCCTCGATGGGAGGAACGAATGGCGCTTCGAGAGTGAGTGTACCATCAGATGAGAAACGACATTTGAGTTCTGTAACGTGCATATTGGGGGGGGGCATTGAGCAATTGCATACCTGTTAGAGTTGTTCCACTGGGAACAGTGATGGTTCGAGAGAACTTGAACTTGCCCGTCTCATCTTCGTGTTTTGCCTTCACTTTCAGAGTATTCTCATTGGCTGTTGTCTTCACTTTCACCTAGAGTTATTCTGTATTCTCTGATCATGAGCTAGACTGTGGACAAAAGTAAAAGAAGTGGAAAAAACGGGTGGAAATCGACAAGAAAGCTTCAAAAGTTAGAATTTCCGTATTTTTCGTGATTTTTGCCCCGATCATGCTAGCCGCTTGAAACTTTGTTCGTACGGTTAAATGGAGTATGAGATCCCCACATAACACGACGGGGAAGATAGATACCGAAAAAAAGGGAAAATGAGAGAATCAGCATAACCAACCTCTTCCGGCTTGAATTTAGAAACATCGAAGACAAGCTTGAACTTCTTCGTTCCATTCTCTGTAACGATGAGTGGAGGAAGTTGAAGCAGATCAAGGGAGGAGATGGAAGTGAAGGGAGACGGCCAGAATGGATGTCCTGGATTGGATGGAATACAGTAGAGAAGGTAGAGTTCGAATTACGGGTAATCGTCTCTTCATTCCTCGTACTCTCTCACCGGACAGAGCGACGAGAGAGCTTGCGGAATGGAGAGTTGATTAACCGTTTTTCGAACTCTAATTGAAGGAAAGACTGGGAAAACTTACGGAATGCCAGATCCATCTCTGATCCCATGAGACGATCGAGTGGTCTATAGCAGGCTACAGCTGCAATATAGAATTCATTATCAAGGAATCCTTGGGGAGCCTTACGGAAGTGGATGAATGTCCTCCGAGAGAGATGAGATGTAACAGCGAGGGCACGAGAGGATGAAACCAGACGGCGAATCATTGTAGAGACTGAATAGAGAGAGAAAGATCTAAGGTAAAGGTGTATCCACGCCAAACGATTTTACAGTCATAAGACAACGCTAGGTGGGACCCGCCGATAAGGCCAGCCGTTAGAGAAAGAAACTCGAGTAAATATAGACAACGTGCCGGAGGGAACTTCCTGCCTGGTTATAATCTCGCTGCACGGAAGATTCGAGAAGGTACTAGAAGGGCGACGGACTTGTGGTAAACAGGGCGGGTTGCGAAATATATCGCGAGGCAAGGGGTTGTGTACGCTTCTGGTTCAGAGACGAACACGAAGTGCATCCACATTCG
>LS486005.1:28883-60930 GCA_900490705.1 Pristionchus arcanus
GGGGGGGGGGGAAGCTAAACCAGCCACGTTTAGAGTACGTCTCTGCCCGACATTAGGGGGTGGTACCGAACCTGCACCCAAAATCATACCGATATCAAGCAGCTGTCGCAGACTTTTCTTCATTTCAACCGTCGATGCCCATTCCGATATCGTTCAGCAAGGCAACAACTGTTATCGTAGTCTGGTGCATCGAGCCACAATCCCCTCGCCTCCCCACACTACTCTACCACCGTTCGCGTCCGCCTGTTGTAATTTTTATATTTTATATACTTGTATTTTGCACTAAAAAGGAATTTACGTCTCTACAGTAATGTAATTTACAGCAGCCTTACCGATCAGCAGGTTCACTCACGCATGATTTGCATATATGTGACTCCTGGAAAAAGTTAATAAATTGCGATTCTAGAATACGCCAGCACTCACTGTTGGGAAAGATTGTGAACACGCTAAATTCTCATATTTTCTTAGTTATTTCACTTCGTGTCTGTAGATGACCGCATGCGTGTAGGGCATGAACACTGAAAACATTCCATTTTGTGAGGACATTTAGGCACGCGTCACTAGCATTTCGCAATGCTGGTCAGAAAGAAAATAGAACATGACAAATAAGAGCGAATATCAAGGAATCGACGAAGGCGATCGAGTATTGAATCGAGCGAGGAATTAGAGAAGTGGTTTCGTTCAGTGAGAGAAGTGAAGGGGTTAGTTGCTTCTCTCTCTTACACTCCAGGTGTGTCGAATGTTGCGGAAGGAGAAAACGAGCAAAAAAACGAGAAAGTTTTCTCTGCTTTTCTGATTCACAACCAGGCGAGAGGAAGATTATATGACGCGATGAAAATGACGATGTGTAGTGCGCCATAGGACTAAATAGATGATTGATTGACATCTGGATCAGACAACGAATCTTTCTTTGTGCTCTTCATGTCTTTTTTCGTATCACAAGGAGACATTTGGAGAGTGGAAAGGATTTGTTTTATTAAATTGATTTATGGGCACTGTATCGATAATTGTAAACTTATTTATTCCTAACAAATAATGCATGATTCAAATTTCCACATTCGCCTTCTGATGTGGTTAAGGCACTCCTTTAGGATGTCCTTCTCCCTTTTCTTGAGATAAGTTCACCGTGGTTTAGTTTGGGGTGTCAGATCAGGAAGTTCTCTTGTCACAGAAAACTGGAGAATCCTGAATAGATTGCAATTGGAGTTGGACGAGGAGGCCACTCACACTTGCGTTGACAATTCGGCTCTCACGATTTGCACACTCTCTCGTCTGTGTCTGGCCGATGATAGACCGTTGCGAAATTAGAGAGGCGCGTGCCGTACTCTTATCGCAAATGTGTATTCATTGAGATGTAAAAAGTTTAAAAAATTGATATGTAAAAAGTATAAATAGGAAGCTACCATTGCATTCATGATCTGCCTCCAAGCTCGACAAGGGAAAAGTCTGAAATAGACTTTTGAAATACCGGAAGGTGAAAATGAAAATTCCAAATAAAAAGTCCTCTCTTGCGGCAAACTCAATGAAGCTGATTCACCTCTTAATTGGCTCATTTTCGCGTATCTAACAGTAAACTCTGCTGGGCACATGCGTGTAGGGCATGCACACTGAAAAGGGGAATATAAATATTGACAATGAATACAAATATAAAATGAAACAAGTATGAAACAGGTGAGAAATGTGAATTTGGTAAAGTGCGAACACTGATGAATCTAGAGAAGCGAGGGATTTCTGTGAGACGATCAGAAGCTCTTTCCCTTCCCTTCTTACACTCAAGCGGAATGTTGCGGTTGGAAAAACGGATAGGATCGACACGAGAGAAATTAACTCCGACTCTTTGATTGACATAAAGATCAAATGAAGAACGTGAAGATGACAATGTGTTGAGTTTGCCATAGGATTAAATAAATAGATTCCCATTTGATCAGCACGTGGTTTATACAAAGAGTCTTTCTCTGTGCTCGTCACTGATTGCTTTGTTTCTCAAGGGTACGTTTCGAGAATTGGAAAGGATTTGACTCCTGATAGAACGAGACATTAGGGGAAGATTCTCTATTTAGCGTTGTGGATGTTTATGTTGATCCGTGGGCATTGTATAGTATAGATAATAAGTATAATATATTTATTCTCAACAAATATGCACACCTAGAATGCACATTTTGAATCTTCTGATGTGGTTAGACCACTCCTTTAGGATGCCCTTCTCCGTTTTCTTGAGATAAGTTCACCATGGTTTGCTTTTGGGTGCCAGATTCTTGCTGTTCTCGCCTCCTACAGCGCAGAACGCAGGAGATCCTCATTTTTGATTTGTTTACAATTGGACATTCGGGTGAGATGACCATTTCTCTAGCGTTGACAATTCTTCCCGGACGATCTCGTTTTAACGTTGCAGTAAACTTAGCGTGGCACGTGCGTGTAGGGCATGAACACTGAAACGGAGGAAATAAAATGCAAACAGTAAATAATAAAAATAAATTTTAAAAAATAGGAAATCATCGCGAAACATTCAATCTAAACTGGACAGGAGAACCAAAGATAACGTGCACTTCTACTGATGAATCTGAAGAGAGAAGCGAGCGGTTTTGCTCAGTAAAACGTGAGAAAGAAATATTTGCTCGTTCCCCGTCCGTACACTAAAGCTCTTTCGAATGTTGAGGAAGGAGAAAAACGAACGGAAACGAGACGAGATTCACCTTTTTGATTGACAGCGAGAGCAAGTGAAGAACTAAGTAATAAGACGACAATGCCTTGAGTTCGGCATAGGGCGAAATAAATATCTGATTGACATCTCTATCAGACAAAGAGTTTTTCCTTGATCGTTACGTCTTTCTTCGGAAACAATGTTTTTAAAACCAAAGAGACTCTTCTTGCAGAGTTCTTGTTGGGTGTTTTCGACATTATAGATAATGTGCACCTGTATTTATTCTCAACAATTAATGCATAATAGACAGAAATAGTGTTCTCCTTATCGTTCTCGAGATATATCGAGGGGCTTGAACTTCTCAATGGAACAGGCTACTCGCAGACCTGCCAATGAGTATGATTCGATATTCAGGAAAACAAGGAATATGGAGGCACAGGGTAGCAGGTTCGGTATCACCACTAGGGTTGGCTAAACGATACTCTAAACGTGGCAGGTTTAGCTAACTCACTAGGGTTGGCAATTCGATGGATGCGGCATCGCATGACAGTGCCTCCCTCTCGCTTTTCATATGCGATGCCGCATGCGAGACCAGGTCAACATGCGCCGTTGCATGTTTGAGGGGAGGGGAGGGAGAGGGGATGCGGCATCGAATGAACATGCGCCGTTGCATGTTTGGGAAGAGGGGAAAGCTCGCATTCTAGCCCATACGGGTTAGAGGGAGGAGGGAGAGGTGAGAGAAAGGGGGCGGGGCTTCGCGACCTCTTCCCCTCTTCCCAAACATGCAACGGCGCATGCTCATTCGATGCCGCATCCCCTCTCCCTCCCCTCCCCTCAAACATGCAACGGCGCATGTTGACCTCGTCTCGCATGCGGCATCGCATGCATCGCATCGTTTTACCAACCCTATAACTCACCCCTAGCTCTTCCTTAGTTGCCAGCGAGAGAGCATGCGGAATGAAGAGAGTGCTTCCCAGCAGCTTTCGCAGACTTTTCTTAATTTCAACCGTCCATGCCCACTCCTATGTCATTTATGCCATGTCATCTACTGGAATGGCAACATGGTGAATATCGTTGCACCCTCGTTGCAACCCCAGACAATTGTTCCTCCATTCTCGTTGACCTGACGAAAGCTATTTTTTTTCTTTTTTCACATCTACTAATTATATCACATTAAAAAGTAATATCCTAAGTAAAAGAAACATACGTCTTCCACAAAACCATATAGAGCAGTAGTTTCAATTACGTACCGTGATTAGAACGAAATCTTTCTGAAAAAAAAAGATTTTAATAGAAGGTAATGACCGGAAAGCGCTCACCGTCAGGACCACGTCAAAAATTCTTTCACGTCAATAGTTTACACCATTTCTACAGATGATCTCATGCATGTAGGGCATGAACACTGAAAGTATACTTTTTAGTGAAGACGCGACTTTATCATTTAGAAATTATCTGTCAGATAGAGAGATAATGCAACGCGAGAAGCAGATAATAATGTAAAAAATGGATAGCGAAGAAAGCGATGGAAAGAATGCGATCGGGAAATAGAACGCAAAGATATGAATCAGACGAGAGATGGAATTTCGTTCAGTGAGACGAGTGGAGTTCCTTGCTTCTCTCAATCCTTACACTAAAGCTCAGCGGAACGTTGCGGAATAAAAGAAGAAGCGATGACGACAAGAGCGTTGATAATGCCTTTGTTCTCGATTGATTGACGCCTGTGACATCATGAATGACGGGATGAAGAATCGGGTTTGAATGTCTCGTGCGAGGGATGAAATAATGCATACATTATGGACAGAGTTCTAGAGCAAAGGAAAAGGGAAGACTGGCCGAGATCTCAACTTCTCGTAGAATCTCTATGCCTTCCGGAGGCCACGTCCACTGATTTCGAGAGATGAATCATAGACATTGAAAGAGGGAAGGGAGTGGAGGTGAGGATGAAAAAAAGTTAATTCTTCATCTTGAAAGCCCTATTCGTTATACTTTCACATCTTTGATGAACAGATTGCATTGCGGGAGATGCAAGGCAAATTCTACAGAAAGGTCTTTATTTCGTTCATTGCAATAGACATCTTTTGCGCAGTTTTGTTGAGTGACTGCCGAGTGATCGAGGAGAATTCGAGTTCCCTCATCAGACGCATCTTGGTGATGGCCAATTCGTGCATGAGGATGTGCAATTCTCGCTCAGTTCAGTTCGCATAGGTTCATGAAGGTTGTCGTCAGAGCACTCTTTGCCAGAACGTTCCACCACTTGCCCTCAACTTGGCTTTCCACGAAGCTCTTTCCTAACCTGAAAAAATTATATGTATAGAATCCAATCGAAAAATGCTCAAGATCTGGAAAGCTTCAATCGAATTCGTCAAGAAACTGCTTACCTTTGAATTCAAATGCTATCCTTAATAGATGTTGATCAAATTCATGGTTGAGCTGTTGTAGGCAGCTAAAAAGATTTTAAAAAATTGTTGAATGAGGGAAGAGGATGGTAGCATTACGGTTCAGAGAGGATGTGAAGTGAGTAGAGACGAAATCATGCCATGGAAACAATGCGATCGCGAAATGAATAGAACGCGAAAAGAATAATCAGACGAGGCGTTTCGTTCAGTGCGAGGAATGGGGTTCCTTGCATCTCTCAATCCTTACACTCAAGCGCAGCGGAATGTTGCGGACGAAGAAAAAAGAGAAAAAGAAAAATGACGATAAGAGGGATGAAAGTGGCTATGTTTTCACTGATTGACAGAACGATTTGGCTTTTTTCGTCCATCGGGAGCTATTGTGTGCTCGAAACTTCCATCTAATGCTTTGAGCTATGAATCACTTTGTGCTCAAGATTTTTTTTATTTTCTATTTTTTTATTTCAGAGGACTCACTTTCAAATCAACACTGAGTTGCACCAAAATAACAAGTTCTCCAATAGTATTTATCCATGGTTCATCCAATGTAAAGTTTATCGAACAAATAGCTTGGTCTGTGTATTCCGTCTCTTCATGATCTTCAAAGAACTTCAGTGACTCTTCACCATTCAATTCTGCATTTTCCTTGCACTGCATAATATGTCGTATGCTACTTGAGCGTCCTGAAGAAAAACCGTTTAAAGAAGGCGTCCCACGAACCGCGCGAGCGACTATGCGAAGTGAGGGATGAGAGGGGCGCTCTCCTCATTCCGCACGCTCTCTCGCTCGCTGCCTGCTTTTCAGGGTCACTTGGAACGCAGCCAACTGCTCGTATCTCGGTTCAAACAAAAAATGAAAACATGGGAGTTTCGAAAGTGTTATCGGGTAGCTACGACCCACAACCTCACATCGAGAACTCAGTTAGCCTGATATTCGTGGGACACCTTCTTTAAACACATTTAAGTAATGTAAATTGTGTTATACATTGTTATGTTATGCATTTCTAGTTTCGCGGATTAGTTTCACCATGATCCAAAGACTCATTTTTTAATAGACCGCTAAACTTGTTGTCATGAAAGGGAAAGCCCACTTACTCCTGGAAATATTATTTATTGCATCTGTTGATTAAAATCATATCTAGTTGAGCTGATGTAAGCAGCTGTAATATTCAAGCATTATCGATATGTTAGGAAAAATGAATGCAAGATGAAAAAAGGAAGAAATGAAAATATAAACGAGTGTCAAGGAGTGGCTAACAATCGATGGGCATGTACTAGTGATAAGGAATGATAAGAAATATCGGTTTTCCGTGGCACGCCCCGTCTCCTCCACTCTTTCCTTAAACGAACGCTAGAGCTTCGAGAGGTGTTCGGGAATTTTTTAAGATGAAACAAAGACGCCCACATGAGAGTTGACTTCATATATAGAAAGAATTTATTGCTACACATTTCCATTACCCGTTACAGCGTATCCAAATTTGACGTAATGGACAGTTGGAAAGATCAGCCATATTTTTTGTATAAATGTGAAAACGAAGGGAAGCGATTAAATTTCACATTCCTTTGAAACTGCCCAGCGAACGTTTTTGCGATAAAAGGAACAGGTTATGGGAGGCCACCTATAGACACCATAGCGCAATGGGCAAAAACTAACTCTCTCTTTCCACCAAGTCGCTTTCCTCCGATACACCATCAATTGTGCTACTTTCTTTCTCTAGAGCCTATTCGACCTTCCTCCCCAAATACGGGAACCCCCATTCTCCATTTATAAAAGCGTTATCCCCTTTAACATTATTCGTAAAAAGAAGAGAAGACTATTCAATCCTTCTATTTTCAATTGCTCCCGAAAAAGTAGAACGTTCATTGTTTTCCGTACGATCCCCGAGTTATTCTTTTCCGCGATATTTTTTTTTGCTCTCTTCAGTCTCTCTCTTTTCAGTTACCTACACTAACCCACACTTCGCTCGGCCAATTGATGAAGTCGATAAGGTAAACGCAAAAGATTTTCACCTCTTTCACTCATTTTTGCAGCATTCGGGAAATATAAGTCTATTATCGAAATGTGAAAAAGGCTTGGGAACGAATCAATAAAGTAGTTCATATTCCAGCAGACCGGAGACATGAGAATAAAAGTGAGTTAGTTACGCCTGTAATCAAAAGAAGTAGAAAGAATAATGCAATGCTTTCAATTGACAAGTAAATTTGTTCGGGTAAATTCCAGGAAAGTGATCCATTTCGGAGCTATATTACTCAACACAAGAACACTCTCGAGAGTCTCGGGTGAGCTCCTTCGAGGGACACCGCATACTCCTTTTCTATTTACAATCATAAATGAGAATGCGCCGATCATAGTTTTTGTTTTGAAATAAAGAATCTTTGAAATAAAGAATACTTCTACTTTTTACCTGACTCGTCTGTTCCGATTGAAAATCGATAAAATGACGTAACCGTTGTTTTATCATTGATCAAGATCAGTAGTCGATTTCTTAATTCGTTTTTCCGAGCATTCGTTCTTCATTTAATCTCAGTATGAATTACTCGTATCTTCACAATCAATGGCAGTGCTCTCTCATCAGTCTGATTGGTGAGAGATCACATGAGAAATGGAAGACGCTTTGTTCAATGTGAAGATGCTATCGAATAGTATCATTTATTTCGCGCATTTGATCACTAAAAGGCAGATATCAAAGAGTGTAAGGAAGGAGAGACGGAAGGGAATGCAGAATATCCGATGCTCTGGTACAGCGTAACCATATTGGACACAAAGGATAGCTGAAAAGAAGAGCGATACTTTTTGCATGAATGCGAAAGGGAGGGAAAACGATTAAATCTATCTTTCCTTTCCCTGTAAAACTGCCCATCGAACGTTTTTGCGAAAATAGGAGCCGGTTATGAGAGACCACCTACCAACCATTGCGCAGAGGGCAAAAACTCACTCACTCTTTCCTCCAACACGAATTTCTGTCGGAGAACACTGTTCACAATTCTTTCAATTTCTATCGGTTCTTCTGGCCTCTTCTATCTCCTCTTTGAGAGTCTATCTTCCAAAAATCGGCCCCATTGCATCTTCAAACTCTCGGTTTAGTCAGAGAGCATCAATTGCATTGCTCTCTTTTCCTGATTTATGTCTTATCATTTCTATACGTGTATCATCCTACACTCTCGCAAATATTAACTGACGAACGTTCACAACGAACATTTTTTTCAGTTACCTACGCTAACTCGCACATGGCTCAATCCAAAAGAAATTGATGATAATGCGACTAAAGGTGAGGGCGCATCATTGATCGAAATTAGACAACGGCAGTTAGCTGCAGAATATGGTAGAATTACCCAAGCTCCTCCTTAGAGGCTCGAAAGTTCCATTACTTGCTGGTAACTCGCACGTGTTTGGACTAGGGTTCACGAGTTGGGCGGCGCCTAGGCCGCCCAACTCATTTTTGTTCACGATGAATAAAGCCCAACTCGCCTGACTGCGAACAAAGGATTTCTCGCAGGCGCCTATAGGCCGCCTGCCATTCATTCTCCCCTCTCACTTCGATTTCACTGGTCGATTTTGTACAAAATGATTAAAATTGTTGATGATTTTCAAATAGGTTTCGAACTTTGCACAAAAGAAAAGCCTGGCAGGCGTCCTTCATTCCGCGCGCCCAACTAGGCATTTCGACCGGCGCGCAAAAGCCTGAATAGGCGGAATGGCCCAACTCGTGAACCCTAGTTTGGACGTAAAAAGGTTGCTGACGAAGTAGAGGTGCCTCACATTTCGTTGTAATTCGCAGATACAGTGATCATTGTGTATAATTCCTCTACAGGTCTCATGCACTTCAAAACCTGTAATCACAAGCAGAATTCGTGGCGATTTTACTATTCTTCTCGCACTTTTTCTTGTTTATCATCTTTGGACTAAATATTTTGTGTATTCATTGATTCTGACCAGTAAGACAGTGCAAGGAATGAAGAGATGGATTCTTCATCCTGACAACTCTAGTTGACGGATCAAGGGAAACACACAAATAGTTACTGATCAATTGTGATGAGCTCTGCGTCAGTGCAAATGATGAATATGATAGTGCACACCACACTCAATTGCAAACTGTCTTTTGGCGTTCACTCCGGTAGGAAACTCGTGAATATGATCAAGTGGTCTGCCCAAATGACGCATCTAACGGAAGTGAGTGATTTTGCTGTCGACACATGGATAATGCATGTGTTGTTTTTTTCCCAAGAAAAATTATTGACGGCAGGTACGCCAGTGCTCCTAAACTTCTCTTCTTTTCTTTATAATGTCAAAGACATGTAAAATATAAACATAATTTATCCAAAGAATGATGATTGTTGGTTAAATGCTTGCTCTCTTTGGTGTTGTTAACTGAAAAGAATTTTTTTTCAAATCGGTTCCTCATGCTCAGACGGTCCAGATAAACAATAATTGCAGATTGAGGCGAGACGGGAATTTCACTCACATCGTTGTTTCCACGCGCGGTTACTTCCACATTCTTCCACCAATGAACCCCTGTAAAATGAGCCATTACTCGAGTGCACAAAAATAAATCGTAGCGTGATTACCACAAATAGAGAAAAACAGTAAATTACCTCATTCAGCAGTGCTTCTTATGGAACATCGTCAGTATTGGTTTCTGTAATGGAGCGATCACTGTTTAATTCTTAAAAATAAGCAAAGTATTCTTATAGACAAAGAGTTCTATCACTGATAAATGCAGATTCTGTTTTGAGAATTGTACCAACTGTTTATCTATCGCTTACCTTGGCACTCTCACGAATGTTCTTTTCTTGGGTGACGAGCCATAGTGAATTGGTGATGGATAATCTGAATGGATCGATTGGAAATTGGAATGTTTCGACAACGTACAATGTATTAATAATATTAAAACAAGGCATCAAATCGATTTACACCCAATAATGAGCAAGGTTAGCAAAGAATCGAAAAATATAATAGCTTACCTTGTTTAATTATTCATTGTTCCACTAATTATTCTCCTTGAAGATGAAATGGTCGAGGTCATGTAGAGATCGAAAAAGGATCAGATTCACCATTGAGTTACGAATGTTCAATGAATGGAACAGTTGGAAATCCTTAGGAGGAAATGTGGATTTTCCACAAAGGATCGTAGTGTTAAAGAGATATAAGAGGTCAATTTTGACGCGAAAAGTGAGTTCCGAACAAATAATGGTCAAAAATTTCGCAAAAACGAATGAAAAGAGAAACTGAGAAAATATGCGTCACAGAGACACAGAGACGAATACGGTAGTGCGCGCACAACCAACTACCAATCGCGAACTGATTTTCTTTCAGATTCGTGCAATTTCACGCCTCTCACCTGAGCTTCGACCTGAATCTGTCAGCAAGTCAATACTTAAGTTGAGATTTCGACTGATTTGATGTCCACCAGGCCTCGCCAGGTTCGCCAGGTTCGCCATTGTATCATTGGTTAGAAAACAAAAAAACGCGATCCACGACACCTTCTTTGCAATAACATGGTTCTCTTGGCTGCGAGAGATCACGAGAAAAAAAGAGAGACATTTTTTGCCAAGCCATCCCTACTCCACCCCGTCCATGGACTGGGCTTTTTTCCGTTGGCTACAAGTGAGAATGCTCAGGAGCACTCCATTTTGCAACAGCTTCTATTTGGTTAATTGTGGTTTCATGATCAAGCATAATACAACAATTCATTTATCCAAGATTTCGAAAATTCGTTATTTTGTTCTTTTGTTCTTCTTGTCGAAGTTAGTGTATAATACGCTTCTTTCTCAAATAGTTGTATTTTATCCCACATTCGAGTGTCTTTCTTCTTTTGATTCGCCTGAAATGGGTTAGTTACAATTAGATGGTCTGTCTCTTTCCGTTTCGCACGATCTCTCAAATCTCTGTCTATCGAGATATGAAAATAAAAAGATGAGAGCATTGATTAATTACTTATCTAGTAATTATTGCAAAAAAAAATCTTTGTAGGTTGAATGCTAAGGTGCAAAGACTGGGATCGGGTTTTCTTAGAACTATTGGGGAAATGTGTGGTAGGGTTAGTAAGCCGATCGCATAAAGGCCGGAAGAACATGTTAAAAATTAGGAAATTTAATCAGTTACTTACTTATTTCATATGTTATTTTATCACTGCTGCATTCCATGAGGATGAACGCACGGAGATCATGTAGGGATCGGAAAATGAGCGGATTAGTGATTTACTGACAAGTCGGCACGCTTCTCCCATTTCGAATATATTCTCTCTTCTCACGCAGACGAGAGAGTATGCAGAATGAGGAGAGGGGAATTCCGATTTGCCTACACTACCACAAATACACGAAGGAAGATAGCGCTGTTTAAATGCAAAGAAACATTAAAAAGTGAATGGAAATAGCCAGTGAAAGATTGTGTGCCTGATGCCACCGAGATGAATTCTGTATTGTGCACACCACACACTAGCGATCGCGAACTGACATTTTCAGTGTTTTGCCTTGTCGGAAACACTGGTATTCGAGAGACTCGTCTTACCAATGTCGCGATTATTTGAAATAATTAGACGTAATCGATAGTGAATTGCCCAGCGCATAAATCATACAATTACAATTTATCTTGAAGCATGCGGTAAATCGGACTTTGCACAGATTCGAAAACAGATAGTCCGCAATTCATACAGGTCATCGCCTAATGTCAACATCTCCAGTACGTTGTGCAACCACGTATTCTGGGCACTACACGATCTCATTCATCCAAAGTCAGCGGTGGAATGTTCATCACGAATGGTTAAACTACGCTTCTCAGAGACAGGAAGAGTAGAGCCATATTGAACGCTTCTTTGATTCTTTCTGTACGTCTTAGTGAAGAGACGACGTGGAGCGCTGTTTGAATCTGCAATACATGTGTGAGGACAATTTCTCGATCTCTCATTTCGCTGTGCTCTCTCGCCGGTCGGAAAGAGCAAGTGAGTTTGGCGAAATGAGAAGTCGAGGAATTTTTTCACTCCCCTGGCATGCGCCTGGAACCCCCTGGCAGTGGATTCACTAAGAATGGAACAAGGATAGCTTACCTCGTGGCGTTCATTATCTTGATTGCTGTGTTCTTCGATGGAGACGACGTGGAGATCATGTAGGAATCGGAAAATGAGCGGATGAGAGATGGATGTTAACAATTGGCGAAAAAAAATCGAACAAACCGAACTGATAGTGATCGACAATCAAAAAGTGAATAAGAATAGTAACTGAGGGTCTCACAGAGTTGCAATGTATACGATAGTGCACTACACCACAAACAGTCAATCGCGAACTAAAGTTTTACGGATCAACACCTCTTGATTCACTTCACCTCTCGTTCTCAAAAGAGAAGAAATTTATTATGGGAATTTCCGCTTAGATAACCCTACCAAACGTCCTTTATTCCCACTGGATCCACTTTCCCTCACTAATCACTAACTCATTGCATCCAAGTGTAATTATATTTGCAGAAATGATTGAACGACAACTTCTATTCTTTGCGATTGTGTGAGATTGTGCAATAAAAATTAATTTTTCCAAATTAAATTGAAGGTAATTTAAAAATGTAAACAAGAATAGATTCACAAAGTGATGAATAGCATGGGTGGTCAACACAAGTAGGTCCAACAAGCAGACTCTCTCTCTCTCTCTCAACTTTCTCCTCGGCTTTTTTCATACACGTTTGTCCTTCTCTACTTTCTCTACGGTCTTCTTGACATACTGGGGGCCCATTCCTCAGCAAAAGTATTTTGCTGCATCGCCAGCCGCAAAGTCCTTTCTGGTGATCGCCCTCAGTTCCGTGAGCGCAATGAGGGAGAAGATCGCCTCTCGGATGCCATCAACGACGGGTTTTGCCCTGCAATAAATGAATTTAGTTTTAGATTTTCCTGCGCCTTGAACTTTTCTTTAAATTTTTAGCAATTTCAGATATACGTGAAACAAATTGAATGAGATGTGCAACCACTAACAGCTGGACTTACCAGTGGGTCCCACCTAGCGTTGTCTTACGACTGTAAACCGCTTGACGCGGATACACCTTTAACCACCAGCAAACACTATGGAGGTATACTTCAGAGCTTACAAAATTTTGTTTTTACAATAAAATTGTTGAATGTGTGTCACCTAGGGTTGGTTCGACGGCATAGTTTAATAGCAATCTCGTTACGCGCGGAGCAATAAACAACTTTGCGTCAAAATGTGATACAATGGGAGAGGATGAAGGGAAGAAGGGGAGAGAAAGAAGGGGAGACATATCGCATCGCTCGCGCGGGATTGCCGATACCGAATCATAGTGTCACCTGGATGCCACGTAGAGGTAGATCGTCGAGTCATCGGGACCGACCGAGAAGAGCTGAGTCTAATTCAAGCAAGTCCTCTTGTTCTTTCCTTCCCACACAAAAACAACGGCCTCATCGACGCATGGATTCTGTAAGTACTGTAATATAATCAATGAATGAATGAAAGAATTAATATTATAATATATATCAACATCAATGATATGTCAGAAATGTAATTCTTTTTTATGTATAAAAATATGCAAAATTACATACAAAATGCACAGACGAAATCATCACTACTTCAACTTTCAGCATTTGCGCAAACGCTTTTGGCAGTTTTTTGCGCGGCTTACCTTTTTTTATCTTTTACCCTTCATTTCTTGCGGAAGGCATGCAGAGATCGTGTAGGGATCGGAAAAATACACAGATTAGATTAGTCATAAGAAAAATTGAACTGGCAAATAAAACGGCTGAATCAGGAGAGCGAATTTGAGAAAAAATGAAGAAAATTTGTTAGCAAACAGAAATAAGATTGTGCGGTAGTTCCCAACACACACACTAAAAATCGCGAACTGGATGTTTATAGTAGTTTTATTTATTTATGGCTTTTTCCTGTTAATTGCATCAATGTTATTGTGATCATCAGAACATCATTTATCATACAATTTAATTTTTTTACATCCACTTGTCATCGTTCACTGCATTGATACTGAAGAACCATAGTTGCATGCTGCCCGAGAATTATCCCAGCAGTCTGAAGTGATTTGTTATTTCTTTCTGTGTTTTTTCTCTTTTTTTCTCTCATAATCTTGCCTATCATGAAAGCATCAACGCCTATCGGCCTCCGATAACAAATTTAAAATTTCCCTCAATTAATTTAAAAACATAATTAAAGAAGGGCGAAAGTCAACGTTTTCGTAGGTAAACTGGCAGTACAGGCCGATTGGCACCTTGATAGCGAAGTGATTCCTCAAATTTTAAAACTCTAGCTCAATTCTGAAGCGAGATACAAGTGTTTAAAGTTTCTACAGGGCTCAGGGAAAATCAAGATGTGCGGTGCAAAAGGTAGATCAACATGCAAATTGAGAGAGGGAAGAGGATGGGAATCGCCTCCCTCTCCCACTTTGCATCGCTCTCTCTTCTTGTATATTTGTTCGGATTCCGCTTTGAAAGCGTTCAGATACGACTACACTAAAAGGAACCATTTCATTCCAACTATCCCGGGTAACTATCATTCCTCACTTTCGACCTACATTACCCGGCCAGGTCCGAATTATCCGCCCCGAATTTCAAACTCTCGTTTCAATCATGACCTCTATCAAACTGCACTAACGTGAACAAATTTATTTTTTTACTCTGATCTCCTGGGGAATATTGATGTTCTCAGCAGTGTATCCGTCTATTGGGGAGTAACGCCGGTGGTTTCCCTCCATCAACAAAATCTGCAACAAATGTACGCTTTAGTATTATTTTGGTAAATCAATGAACAATTGTACAATTGTTAGCTTACCTCCTCCATATGTTTCATCAGTTCCTTGTCTTTTAATTGGACGACTGCAGTTTCCTTGAATGAACTGTCCATTGATTCGGATGAATCAGAAGAATTACAAAAATATTTCTCGAATCTTGTCCTGGCGACCATAATGCATCTGTAAATTTCATTATTAAAATATTATTATTCCTCTCGAACAACAACATTTGCACTTACATGGGCCGTTGGTTCCACGTTGGTTATGCAGTGTGTCAAACTCGCTTGTTACGCTCAATGTTACCTCTCTCCTAGTTTGAATCTATCAATCGAACGAATCCCACAAGTGTGCATGTTTTTCCATTTAAGAAAATCATTAATGGAAATCTGAAAAAAATAGATTGTTTTAGACTTGTGTTTTAGATGATGTATTTTTCTATTCTTGTAATCTTATGAAAAGAAATATTTCGTACCTTTAATACGAATGGTGTGGGCAGGGATTGCATTTCTTTTGGCTGCAAAATATAGTTATAATTATTGATTATAGCGGAGACGTTATTACCACTGTGAAACTTTAGAAAGATAACTAACAAAGAAATGCCACGGAATTACTGTATTGAGCTTCTGAATCTCTCCTTTGTTCTTCTTATTTCTCTTTTCTTTCCTGAGCAATTGAGGATGAGGAGCACGATCCTATAATAGTTGACATTTGCACAGATTATTTCTCCCGTTTTCACTAATCATCGTGTGCAATTGATAAAACACAAGACACCTACCTGAACACTGTCCACTTCCGTGTTTTCGATATCGCAGATGTTCTCGAGAATGTCAATTGTTTCTAATATTGATTGTAGGACCTAAAGACATGTGGGAATCTTTTGTGAGAGTCGTCTAGATGTTCATTACTTTTTCTCTATTTTCTATTGGATTCCTATCTTACTCACCTCTGATACAACGATTACATCTCTCTTCGCCTCAACGGAATTGTTTGCAGATATCGAGGGTCGTCTAATTTCCTGAAAGCACACAAATGTCTTTCGTAACAATCACAGTCCAAATTGCACTTTTCACGAGCACGCCAGATCCGCGTATCCCGGGGCCAGGCGGCAGGCTCTTCTTCCCCTCTTACTAACCTGGGACGACGATGAAGCGACTTCCTCTACGACCTCATCGTACGCTACGGATGATGATGAGTGAGATCTCTGGAATATTATCGTTTTAAAAATACGTAAACGCTATGTAAGAACATTTTTAAAAAGCGAGATCAACACACACTTTGGCATTGTTGCTATTATTGTGGGTTTACCAAGGCAAACAAAAAAAATGGGAAAGGAACTAAACTCCTTACCATGTGCGAATTGTTGTCTTGTCCGCTAGTCAATCAAGGCATGTAGAGATCATGTAGGGATCGGAAAATGAGCCGATTGAGATGTATAAACAGATAATGGAATCGAAGAGAACAACAGGAAAATGTTATTATTTAGGAAAGAATTAGAAACGAGAGGATGAATGAAGAATATTGTGATTAATTGAGTGATTAAGCTGCCCAGATGACGCAAAAAAAGACGCCAAAAAGAAGGACGCTAAATTCAAAAACAGCAGCTTTTGAATTTTGCGTCGATTAAGCATCGTTCACACCCAAGAATTGCGAACTGTTTTTTTTGTTTATTTGCAAAGAGATTTGAGTGACCAGTGTCTAAAATTTACAAAAGGATGAATTTCCCTGCTGTTTGCGATAGTGCAATGTAATATTATTCAGCGGCTAACATATGAAATTATGGGTGTCAGGGGTGCGAAATAAGGGGAATTAGCAGCATAAGAGGATGGATAAGGGGTTTAATCGATCCAGCTTGTTGTGATTGAATGTGGTGACAGGACTACTCGGATCTGGGTGATGAGAGAAACGCCAGATACCCGTTGTAATAATGCCGCTCTCCGCGCCTTACACACTAGGGTTGGCTAAACGATACTCTAAACGTGGCAGGTTTAGCTCCCTCTCCCCTGCTCTTCCCTAGTTGCGAGCGAGAGAGCATGCGAAATGAAGAGAGTTCTTCCGATCTCAGGGGCATACAGCGTAGGGGGAGCTAAACCTGCTACGTTTAGAATATTGTTTAGCCAACCCTACTACACACTATCTCGCTTCTTTCGCTTCTCTGTCTCACTGAGACTAGTGTCTAAATTTTACAAAAGGATGAAGTTCCCTGCTTCCGGTTTGTTTGCCATAGTGTATCGTGAAATTATTTTCCATTCCACTCGTAGCTGACCTTTGACGAACGTTCGAGGGGGCGGAGAAAGGAAGAGGCCGGGAGGAGGCGGTAGATCAAGTGTCCTCCCCCCTTCCTTCCTCCTTCCTCTCTCCTAGACAATTGATAGCTCGCTAAACAGCACATCTCATTTGCTGAGCATTTCAAACGCACGATAATGTAATATTATTCAGCGGCCAACATATGAAATTACAATTTATTAGCACAAAGTCGATTCTCGGAAATGAGTACGATCTTCGTCGGAATATTCTTCTTCTTCTTCTTCTTTTCCTCACGTCTTCCAGCATCAATGAATTTGACCATCGACCTAAATTGATTAAAATGATTACACCATCAAGTCTACGCGTGCTGCGCGTCCACTGTGAACAACAGCACATTATTAGAGTTCTCTTATTGGAAAATTTTCCGGATTTCCAATAAGCCGAACAAGGGGATTAACCCGCGCCTTACACACTAGGGTTGGCTAAACGATACTCTAAACGTGGCAGGTTTAGCTCCCTCTCCCCTGCTCTTCCCTAGTTGCGAGCGAGAGAGCATGCGAAATGAAGAGAGTTCTTCCGATCTCAGGGGCAGCTAAACCTGCCACGTTTAGAATATCGTTTAGCCAACCCTATTACACACTATCTCGCTTCTTTCGCTTCTCTGTCTCACTGAGACCAGTGTCTAAAATTTACAAAAGGATGAATTTCCCTGCTTCCGGTTTGTTTGCGATAGTGTAGTGTAATATTATTCAGCGGCCAGCATATGAAACTACAATTTATTCGCACATAGTCGATTCTCGGAGATGAGTACGATCTTCGTCGGAATATTTTTCTTCTTCTTCTTTTCCTCACGTCTTCCAGCATCCATGAATTTTTTCATCGATCTAAATTAATTAAAATTACACCATCAAGCCTACGCGTGCTGCGCGTCCACTGCGAACAACAACACATTATTAGAGTTCTCTTATTGGAAAATTTTCCGGATTTCCAATAAGCCGAACAAGGGGATTAACCGCACTCGCGACGAGAGAGTGTGAAAAATGAGGATACTATTGGAAATCCATTAGTGTTATTGGAAAATAAGAGAACTCTACACATTATTCTTCCCCTAGCTCCCTCCATTCCCAGCCCATGTGTATGATCTGGCTCTGGCTGACTGCATATGTGCATCATGAGCCAACAAGTTTCAACAGATACGTTAAACAGTGAACCACACAGTCGATTCATATTGGGGGGAGGGTGAATTTAGGGAATTAAAGTAAGCAATCCTCTGTAAAGTAGCCCATCTATCTATTACCTATTGTGATATTTTATAATCTTCCAGTTCTTTCGCACCATAACCATAACTGTCGATCGATAATTATCGTAATTAAAACTCACATATACATAAAGGTATCCACTTCCCTGCCAGTGAGAGATGGGTCTTCGCAGAAATTGCTGACCTGAAATGATTTAATTTCATTCTTTTGTGTAGTATGTCTCATTATATTTTTCGATCTAGTACGATCTAGATATGTGGAGACGCATATCTCCACTTTTAGAATAAAAATATATAAATATTGAATCAGTAACTTCGTTATATTTTATCTGATGATCTTATTGGCACAATTGAAGGAATGAGTTTCTCCGGTTGTCTTTGTTCAATTATGTTTGTAAATAATCTATCTTACTTCGTTGGTTCCGTCAGCGATCAAGAACGCATCGTGCACTTCTTCATCTTCGTAATAACGAAGTTTAAACGGATCACCTCCAATGGCCCTTGTGAGAACGTTCAGATCCTGCAAAATTTGTTTCATATTTTCGCAAACAAAAATTTTTATTTGTTACTTATTTGAAAAGATAACCTTGAGGTTGAATTCTTGGATCAGAGCGAAGCTTTCTTCTGTTGTCCCATCCCAACTGGGGAAGAAGATGATCACCGAGGGTATTGGGAACCATGTATCGGGGAGGGTGTCCCACATGGCGTCCTATAAGAAAATGGAAAATTATTACCGATTTTCTCCGAGATCCATTCCAAAAAGATCCTCACCAAGACATCTACTGCTACAATAACCATGCATATGTAGCTGGACTAGCCTCACGACAGTGTTCCATATCGAAAAGAGTATCAATGCCAGCTTTGATCATTCCTTGCGGATGAAGAGAGATCGTGTAGGGATCGGAAAATTTGCAGATTACTGATAAACGCGCGACTGTTATAGCAAGAAATCGGTAGAAACGAGGAATACGCCGAAATTGGCGAGAAAATACACTTCTGTTAGCAAAGAGCAAACCGATTACACGGTAGAGAACAACACGTACACGGCCAATCGCGAATTGACTTTTTTTATTACCTCCCAGTTTACATTTGTAGTTTTGAATCTTTCGGAACGGCTACTTCAACGACCAGAGTTAGAAGTCGCTGCAGTATATCGTTCGATATACTAGACGATTGAAGTTCTGTTCTCGTCTCTCTGTATCGTCGCATCCTCTCATAGTCAGTGACAATGATCATTCTAGATATGTCATGTAAGATACACGTGTCTTTGCTCTCGTAACTCAATACATCAATTCTCGGTGCAATGCGAGAGATAGACAAGACAAAGAGGTTCATCAGTAAGCACAGTGAGACAGTAACAGTGGCGGGGGCGGGGCGATGGAAGAATACTTCTTATCGAAGAGGATGAGGGCTTCCGCATAGTGATTGTCAGCTGATTCGTTGACGCAGAGGGCTGAAACATCGACTATATATGACGGAGTGAATGTTCCAATCCCTGGAGATCTTCAGCGATTTAAGAGTTGAAGAATCTTCAACCATCATTGCATTGAACAAAATTGTTGTTATTATTCTCATGGTTTAGAGCTTGAACCGCATGAAAGCAATGTTTGAAGATTCTTCAACTCTAAAATGGCTGAAGTTCTTCAGGGATTGGAACATAGGGATTCACCCCGTCTTATATGATAGGCACTTTTATCAAGATACGGTGTATCTGCCGAGTTTTCACAAGAATATCGAAATTTACCTGGCCGCTTACCTTTTGGCCACTATGCGACCAGGCGCAAGATATATTCATTAAACCGGTTCGAAACAGTTGCTGGTATGATGGGATCCGCACCTGCACATTGAATATTTCAGTGTTGTTGTTCGCTCGAGCGTTTTTCGCGAGCGCTCGTCGATCGAGTGACCTCGCTAATTCATCGCTCGAGCGCAATTCTCAAAATGATCCTCGCTCGAGCGATAAATTAGTACGATCGATCACGAGCGACGAGCGCTCGAAACATACCAAATACGCACTGCTAAGCACTACGAAGCTAGTTTTCTCACCGAGAGAAGTGGAGGGTTGAACAGTCTACATTGCAATAATCACATGACGAATAAGCGCAGTGGCCACCGCATTGCTTGCATTCTGAAAGGAAGAAAAGATAGCTCTAGGCTCAAATTACTTGCTTCTTTGCTCAAGCATTATAGGTTGGCGCTTTTTATGCTCGATAATGGGCAAAATAAAAATTACATAGAGTTCCTCATGCGTTTGCGCTAAAGACTACCAAGATATTAAAAAAGAGTGATTTCGTACTAATAATTCAGTTCCTCAAGTTGTTTGATACCTGGGAATCGACCGTCGTCGCATTACCATTCAGAAACGGCCTTCTTCTTCGTTACTTCAAGAGGGGATTATGCGCCAGATCACGAAAATCTAAATAAAAAAAGAGAGACTAGTTCTTCTTCATTTCTAGAAAACGTAGTAAGGCAAGGTGCACTCTCGTTGAGCGATTTCAACCTACTCTAAATGTTCTAATCAACATCGTAACCAACGAGCGAAATTTGATGACTTACCTGACTTTATGACTTTTCGTTCTTATTTAGGTTCCTGACTGGTTCGAGATTGAGACCGTGTAGAGATCGAAAAGTGAAAAAAATATGTATTCATCTTCCGACAAAAAGGAGCAGCGAATGAGTAGAAAAGAAAAGAAAATTAATTGGAAAAATATTTCAAATCAAAGATTTGCCAAGGCGACGGTAGCAGAAACGATATTCAAAAAAAAATCTCGTGATTGGAACCGGAAAACGGAGCGCAGTTTCAGCCAGGTATGGATTTAGAGAAACACGGATGCAAAATAGCAATCGAGGGACTCTGGGCTATGACTGGGCAAAGGGAAGGAAGAATTACCGAAGGGTGAGGAGGAACAGAGAGCATGCAAATCAGAGAGAGAGTCTCATCAACGGAGGGAAAATGTTTATGAGCAAATGGCGAGGAGGCATAGAAGAAAGGGAGAGAAAGAGTGACCATACGACATATTGAATACATCCATCTACAACAGGCAATCTGGCAAATTTCGCGCGCAAACCGAACTAAAAGTTATGACCAAGCAGGTCGGGCGAAAAATAGCAATTGATGGTCACTTGCTGGTCACTTTGGAAGAAGAAAGAAGGAATACGGAGCGAGTGGAGGGACAGTGTTTATGAGTTGGAGAAGAAAGAAGGTACTGAATACCGGGAAACGAAGGAGTGACCATATGCCAGATTGAATAGCGTAGGAAGAATGGGGTAGAAGAGGAGAACGTACGCGTTAGGACAAAGAAGATTGACACAAAGGGCCAGTTATCATTCATCATTCGATCATATGGTACTACAAACCTCAATTCATTTTATTTTATTATTCATCGACACGATACAGCTCTATTTCAGTAAATGGTTAATAAATACTTTGTGGTATGCCATGACATAAATACAAGGTGAGATTAGGAACAGCTATTTCTACATTTCAAATAAGAAAGAAACTGTGATGCTTAGTGATTCAGAAGGTGGGAGGGAGGCAATGGAATCGAGTATCAGATGAATGTGGGCAATTGCTCTTCTTGACAGTTGTGGGAGAAGAGGAGTCGGTACCCGAGAGTTGGCTCGCCCACCAAGAGCATCTCTCTCTGAAAGAGAAATGAAGAGAAGGGATCCTGATCAGATCCCCGCTTACAATGGTATCACTAGCTTTTCTGTAATTATCCCGGCTCTCTCGATACTCAACCGGTGAGAAGACATGAGTTTTCATACAACACTATGAACTTACCGTGTATCGGCTCCATCTTTCTCATTTTTCCGGCCACACTGTACGTGAAGGGCTGAAAAAAAGCGAAAATATTTTCCGAGTTCTCCGTGTTCTTCATTTTTTTTTTAGAAATCAGTGATTTCCGTTATTTCTCGTATCACTATGATTCCGAAGAAGACCAAAGATCTCGATGTCTTCTCATTCTGTGCGCTCTCTCATCACTCTGACCGGTGAAAGACTTCGAAGAACTAAGAGAAATATTCTTCAATGCTACTGCCCCACTTACAATCGTTTGTTCGATTCTTCATCTGACTTGTCCTTTTCTTTTAGGTTGCTCTCTGCAAGCCAATTTTTAAGTATTTTCAACACTCATGTTGATAAATTGGCACTCTCTCTCTCTTGCGATAAGGAAAGCGAGGGAGAGTGAAGAAGTAAACAATTACTTTCGAGAGCATGGAGACATGGAGAGAAGTTTGATGACTTACCTTTTTTTACTTATTGTTTCATCGACTTCTTTTTCTTTTTCATCACAATGCGTGGTCATGTAGAGATCGAGTAGAGATCGGGAATTTTAATACAACAGTAATTAACGACAAAGGAATCAGCACAACTAAGCGAAAAATTAAGAGCAATTGGAGAGATAATGAATACATTTTTTTAAAATATAATACTATCACAATAGAACTCGCCGTAAAATATAATACTATCACAATAGAACTCTCATATTGTGTCCGGAGAGAGAGAGAGAGAGAGAGAGAGAGAGAGAGAGAGAGAGAGAGAGAGAGAGAGAGAGAGAGAGAGAGAGAGAGAGAGAGAGAGAGAGAGAGAGAGAGAGAGAGAGAGAGAGAGAGAGAGAGAGAGAGAGAGAGAGAGAGAGAGAGAGAGAGAGAGAGAGAGAGAGAGAGAGAGAGAGAGAGAGAGAGAGAGAGAGAGAGAGAGAGAGAGAGAGAGAGAGAGAGAGAGAGAGAGAGAGAGAGAGAGAGAGAGAGAGAGAGAGAGAGAGAGAGAGAGAGAGAGAGAGAGAGAGAGAGAGAGAGAGAGAGAGAGAGAGAGAGAGAGAGAGAGAGAGAGAGAGAGAGAGAGAGAGAGAGAGAGAGAGAGAGAGAGAGAGAGAGAGAGAGAGAGAGAGAGAGAGAGAGAGAGAGAGAGAGAGAGAGAGAGAGAGAGAGAGAGAGAGAGAGAGAGAGAGAGAGAGAGAGAGAGAGAGAGAGAGAGAGAGAGAGAGAGAGAGAGAGAGAGAGAGAGAGAGAGAGAGAGAGAGAGAGAGAGAGAGAGAGAGAGAGAGAGAGAGAGAGAGAGAGAGAGAGAGAGAGAGAGAGAGAGAGAGAGAGAGAGAGAGAGAGAGAGAGAGAGAGAGAGAGAGAGAGAGAGAGAGAGAGAGAGAGAGAGAGAGAGAGAGAGAGAGAGAGAGAGAGAGAGAGAGAGAGAGAGAGAGAGAGAGAGAGAGAGAGAGAGAGAGAGAGAGAGAGAGAGAGAGAGAGAGAGAGAGAGAGAGAGAGAGAGAGAGAGAGAGAGAGAGAGAGAGAGAGAGAGAGAGAGAGAGAGAGAGAGAGAGAGAGAGAGAGAGAGAGAGAGAGAGAGAGAGAGAGAGAGAGAGAGAGAGAGAGAGAGAGAGAGAGAGAGAGAGAGAGAGAGAGAGAGAGAGAGAGAGAGAGAGAGAGAGCAAAGCCCGTTGCCGGCAATGCATAGACTCTGACAGATATTCCCTCTCGTTCTGCACGTACTGGACTAGAGTTCACGTCGAAAGGGCGAAGGCTATGTCCAAAGTAGTCGCGTCTAATGAGATTTTCCGAAAGGTGGAGCAAGAAGAGCTTCATATTATATGGAATTCCACTGCTCCCTCGAATTTCCCAGCGATCTTATGCGAATATATTACTCCCCAGAGAGGGGATAGGGTGTCCTTTGGAGAGGGGCTTTTAGAGAAAGAAAGAGAGCGAAATTGCACACATCACAAGGCGGATTGGACCTATTCGAATGCCAGGCTCGACGTAGACTTCGAAATGTTGGTAGCAGCCTCTTATTTTGCAGGACAGGCAACTGCCGTAGACCGGCTAACAGGGCAGAGAAATGATAGTTATTTTTCACCGTCTGATCGGTGCAGCAATTTAACAATTCGTAAATTTCATTAAATGTGGTTTATCAGAGCTTATGGACAAAGTTTATACGAGAAAAGTGGCCTTTACGACTCGGGCAACTACGTTTCCTTCCTTCGTGATAGGCGTTGTATCTCTCCGAAGCAGCAGCGATTACTTGCTGGAACGGAGAAATAGATGTTCATCTAACAAACTATGGACTTAGACTTAGAACTATGGACTATGGACTTAGCTTAGCTGAAGGTCCGCTGGTTGGATGATACAGGAACTTACCTAATTGAGCGACTCTATGGGCGTCTTCTTATTTGTAAATTTCACACATGGCGCATGCGTGTAGAGCATGCAAACCTGAAAAGGAAGCTGAACTGATGCAATTCAGGAAAACAAATGGAAAAATGTAGAAAAACGGGGTGGTATGGGGCGAGATTACATATGCATAGTGATGACAAGTCGGCAAACTCCTCTCAAATGCACTCTTGTCATACGAGAGAGCATGTACAGATGATTATGGACGATTTATTTTATACGAAATGGAAAGCGATTATCCCCGGTAATAACAGGGCTCATAGCCGATTGTGTTGGTGTTATTTCCGATTACGAATATTCGCGGTATACAATCGTCAGTAATCTGTAATACTTCTATTATACGAAGGAAAAACGGGGTCATATTTTGCGTTTACAGTTTTATTCGATAGAGAGACTCGACCAACAGCTTGAACAGACAAAGGACTTTCAATCAAACTTTTTTTTTATAATGACGTGATGATTCAATATTTTTTGTTCCACGAAAGTGTGATACGTATTGGATGCAAGTCTTAGCGATATTTATCATTATTTTTTGTATGACAATTGCGAGAGTGTCCTTGACATTTTTATCAAGCATTGATCAATATTATATTGTTGTGTCATCGAACTGATCATTCTCCACTACGCAAAGCTTCGGTCTTATTGCAGTTTCTGAAATGGCACTATTATGGCGAGAATTCGTTTCAAATACATGTATTCTCTTCACTTAACGACCTTTCTCAGCTATCGAAAGGGCGAGTGAGCGTGCGAAATGAGAAGACTGTGCGTTCTAAGTCTACCTGAGACAATGTCGTGCTGTCAGAGCCCAAAATTCGACCACGAGTACTTGAGAGAGTTGAGTTTTCGCTTATTTGTCGATATCCGCCGTATTCTTGGCATTATCTGAAACGTTGAAATTGATCGTGCTCTCTTGTTAGCTTGGCCCGTAAAATAGAACGCGAAACGAAGCGACGATTACCCACATTTCGAAATCTGCCATCGTGTAGTGTAGTGATAGTTGCGTTTTCAAACTTTCTTGCAGGTTAAGGAACTCATGATTACTATTTCAGCATGTTTGCGTAGTGCATGCGTGTAGAACATGCAGATCTGGAAACAGAGAAATAAATGGCAACATGCATGCAAAAGCAGTGGTGAATGACAGGACAATGGGAAAGAAAGAAAAGGCTGATTCGTGGATGCGAAAGCTTGATTGACATGTGATTTCAATATCGCATATTCCTTTCTCAGCTTGATGAGAGATAATTCTTTGTGAGTAACACCTTCTTTCCATTTTTTATGCAGTTGTTGATTAACGAAAGTGTCGGAGTGCTTGAACAATTTTTCATGAACAATCTCATTGTATTTATTCATCGGCTCATTTTGAACATTGATTATCTACATCCAACTCCTGCGTGTGAAAATCATCAAGTTGAGAGGCAGTGACCGTCCGTCATTATTAGGTCCAGAATATTATTGATTCTGCATTGCTTCAACCAGGACGGGACGCGATTCTGCTTGGGAAATTGAATTAGCATTTTTTAGGGAGAGTTCGAATATGTGAACTGAGGTTAACGAGAATAAACCCTAACGGATAGAACATTTGAAACCATGTGCCCAAAGGGCTTTGATCAAAATGAGGTACCCGGGAACGGTAGGTGTGCATCGGATATATTAGAAATGATCTCATTATTCACCTGGCACTGTCGGAGCTCTAGATGCCCGTACCCTTGACCGTAGAGTGCTTGCACCAATTAAATTTCCACATCCACTGAAAAATGGCAACCATTGACAAATATGTTTTTTCTGGTGACAAAAACCGGCAAAGATGGGATCGAGATTATTGGAAAAACTCACCATATCGGAATTGAATTCTGAACAAAGCATTGCCACTTTCGTGAATCTGGTACAATCGATCTTCTAATTCCAGTCCTTATGGAGAACACAGAGGCGCATGCGTGTAGAGCATGCGAGACTGGAATATTACATTAATTACACATAACTATTTTGAAAGAAATTCATGTTAAAAAAGTGGGCATCGTCGAATGAGCGTGAAAAAAGAGAAGGAGAGATTGCGGCAGTTGAGTGGAGAAAGAATGGATGAATCAGAGAATCGCGTCCGATCGATACGAGAGAAGGTGGAGCTTCTCGTTACACTAAATTACAACGGTTTATTTTTCATGGAATCAAAATTGCTAAGAGAATGAGGAGACAAATCTAAAAGAGACAAACCCTGTCGAATCTAAAATATCGACTTCCCCCGCTGAGTCTCGCTCACAAACATTCTTTTTGCATTTCTTCCCTCGCAACTCCGAATTTCAGTGTAATCAACGAGAGAAATGATGCACTTCTCCCATTCGTTTCTTCCTTTTTTTGCGTTGAGTCAGAAGCGCTCTTATCTTTCTTGCTCGGCATTCTCCCTATCTCGTCTCTATTCTGTCTGACGTTTTTGTCCGCTTTTGCATCTTTCTTTTGTCGTTTGTTGCTTTATTCTCGCCCGTTCTCAGCCTCCTTCTATTTTATTTTCATAATTGTTAAAGTTTACTTATTTTACATTTGTTTTCAGATTTGCACGCTCTACACGCGTGCGTTTTGCGTATCACGAGAAGGGAAATTTGCGGATTCCAATCAACGAAGTAAAAAGGCATTTCAATTGCGAAGGAACTCGTTGCTACTAAAGATTCTACTTCATAAGACAATTCACTCTAATTTGTGGGTCTTCAGTACATTCCAAATTGACTGATTGGTGAGTTTAATATGATAGACAGAGAAAATTGTGGCAGCATTTAAACCATGATTCAATTTAACTTCAATTGCCACTGTCTCAGTCGATTAATTATGTTATTTTCAGGTTAGGGAATAATCAAAATTGGAAGGATATTACGACAAATGGCCTGTTCATGCTAACCGCAGGTCACGGTGCCTGTTGGAATTTCAGGAGAGCACAGGTAAGGAAAAGTATATCATAAACTTCTTAAAATTGTTTCAGGAAGCCTTCAAGACTACTCAATAGGCATCAACACCTGGAAAGCACTCTCTACTAAATCGATTAATGAAATCAATAATTGACCCAATCGATAAAAAATGATTATGGAAATCATTAATAATGCATTCAATAAAAGTATAATTGCATTTATCCTGTCAATCACATTCCTTCATTGCTTATCCGCAACATTCTATGAAAATCGTTTACACTGACGCATTCCTTGTCTTTACCCATTCTTCGCTCTATCGCAAGGTCGAGTGGCAAGAGCAAGAGAAAGCGCAGAATGAAGAGACTGTTTCTTATATTTTGAGCTTTATCGTTTACACTGATTCATTCCTTGTTTTTTACCCATTCTACCCTCTATCGCAATGTCAATTGAACAAAGTGCAAAAACGAGATCACAAAGTCGCGACGTCGTAGCTCAAAAAATGATCGGAAGGGATAGAAAGGAGAATCGATGGAGTCTAGAGAAGCAGAGATGTAGTCGTTTTATCTCGCAACATATCTGCGAGAGAAAACGTCTCGCCCCTTTTCCGCAAGAACTATCGCTATCCGCACTCAACACATGCAAAATGATGAGAGTTAATTTCCGTTGCTATTTTTTGGCTGCTTGATTATCGCTCGTGTTATTTATATTTATTGTACTTATTTTTCCATTATTTTAATGTCAGTGTGAAACGCCTACACCGTTTCATCTTCTTATCAAGCCTACTGAGAAAATGATTAGTATTCATATCGAATCTGAAATGTAAGTTAACTTTTAATTATTCCCTCTAATGCGAAAACACCATTACCATGTCAGATTGTGTAATCTAATAGAGACCTCTAATAGAGGCTACCGTCAACGTTGTAAACGATCTCGATTTGGAAGCTACAACAATGTGCTGAATTCAATCGCAGAAGGAAATCTGTACAAAGAACAAGAATCTGGTCAAAAATAGACTGCTGCAGATCACACTTCACGCACACTTTCATGCTCTCACATAATCCATTTGTGCCCGGAAATGCAAGTTTATTTTGTTGTTTTTCTAATCAAATATCTGTTTTTTTCACAATGGGATTCAATCACGCGCGCACGAAACTTGCAGAATCATTTGAAATATGACATTTTTTTCAGATCAATAAATGGAACTGGATAAAGCACTAACGAGAATGCTGACTTGTTCACATATATTACATTTCTGGGAGAACATGCTTGATAACTCTCTTGTTTTGATTGTAAGCAATTCTATGATAAAGTGTTTTCATGTTACTCGGTGCATGCGATCCTCTTTCATTCCATCACTAATATGAAAATGAGACGAGCAAGAATCGTTGGTATGTTCGTATCGAAATCATCTCCCTATACGAATGAATCAGGCGTATCTTTCTCTTTCTCTATTCTTCGCATCTTCCTCTCATTTCTCTATTCTTACTCGCTCTATTTTTTAGTACATAGTACTTTACAGATATATTTATGTTCTTTCAGATTTTCGTGCTCTACACGCATGTATCCATTCTGACTAACAGAAAAGTCTTAGTAATCATAAAAGTAAGTGATATCCTAATATTATTTTAATTGTAATCAATTAATTTTCCGTTCAGTTTCGTCTTATTGACTCAGCTCGTTCATTCCAACAACAATGGTTCGAAAGAAACACTGATCCTTGTAACCACAACAGACTGTACCAGGTTCGTTCTGGAGTTCCCTAATCTTACACCTGTCAGAGTGACAAGAGAGGCCTTCTTATTGTTAGGAGTACATCCCCTTGTTCCAATCATGCAACGTTCATTTCAGAAGGCATATGTGTCCCAACATACACCTTGCGACGGAATCGCCCTTAATTTCGTGGCATCCGCTCGACACTGCACCGAATATATATTATTCGGCGAAGATTGTTTATCTGAAATTGTATGATAAATACGGACGATATATTTCACTTGCATTCCACGTCTAAAGAGTATAAGAAAAAAATGAATATTCGTTGCCTACTCATTGTTCCATTCGAAATGTCAATCATCCGGAGAGAATTGATAAGCGCAATCTTCTCTGATTCACTCAAAGATAAATGTTGCCACGATGCCCACTTCGCTTTTTTGCCCCTATCTTTCTTCCTCTTCCCCCTCTCGCAACATTGTGTAAGAGAAGAGAGAACTCCACAAAATGAACACGTCTACCTTCTCTTCTCCTTCCCTTCTTCCCTTCATCATGCTAGAAGGGATCATTTCTCAATCATATCACTTTTGCCTTTTGTATTCCCCTTTTTTTGTCTCGTTTTACTTTCAGAATTGCATGCTCTACACGCATGCGTCATTCATGAACTCCGCCAACGGGAAACCGACTCTCAAAGGGCTAAGTAAGCTGCTAAATTGCACATTCTTATTTGTTGAACCGTTACTCTTTCAGACGTATCCTCCGCTGTTAATGAATAAATGAACAATTGGTGCTACTTTTGTTTTTAAAAGAAGGAATACGGCCCGCAACGGACGTGTGTGTATAATCGTGTAGTTTAGTGAGCAGTAGAGCGGACTGGACAAGTAGTAATGTATTTTGTCTAATATTATTAACACGCAACTAGAGGTCGAGAAACGATACGACCCGATACCACGGGGCCCCGTGAATGAAGAATGAGAGGGTGAGAAATGAATGAGAGGGCGAGAAATACGGGCCGGCCCGATCAAAATTCGTGAAAGGCCCGATACCGGAGCGTCAAAAGATCGCGCATTAGAGTGTTTCGTGATCTTTTGCTGCGCAATTTACATTGTGAGACCAATCACTCTCATCATTTCGACCCCTCGCCCTTCTATCTAGTGGTCGCTCGCTATTTTCCCTTGGTTGTGTTGAGGTTCGTGCTTTTCTTCTATGCAAACCTTTCTCTCTTTTTGCTTAAAACTTCGATGAATCATGGCTCTCTTCAGGAACTGCCTCTACGACCATAATTTTCGGATTTAACGATAAGGAAAGGCCCAAAGCTCTTTTTCTAAAGAAATCTCGCGTTCGAAAGCGCAAGACCATTGGAAAATGTTGAAAAATTGGCTGCAAAAACTAGCTAAAATGTTTGTAAGTGATGTTAAAGCTTTGCGGTATGGGTAGGTAGGCCAATGCCCCTTTATTCTGATTGATCCAGTGACTTTTGTTCCTCCGGTTTCGAAAATTCAAAATAGCTTTTCTTTTATGATTTATACAGCAATGGAAAGATCGTAGATGGAAGTGTCTCGTGTTAAATTTTTGTTCACTTTTATTCAGTTTTGGATGAATTATGAAGGTCAAAAGTGTTCCGGTATCGGGCCTTTCGACGATTTTTGGGGCCGGTACCGGGCCGACTCATTCTTCACTCACCGAGCGAGAGGCCCGGCGCGAAACCGAATGGCCCGCCCCGTATTGCGACCTCTACACGCAACAGAAGACGTGGGGCACATTCTGCATTGTAAGATTGATCATCGATAAATATTGTTATGTGCAAAGATTTCGTCGGTTTCAATCCGACTAAAATGACAAAATTTACGCATAGTTCCCAATTCGAGATGTCAATCATCTGGCGATAGTCGATCAACGTAAAATTTTGCTTGAATACAAAGGTAAAAGTTGCAATAACATCCATTTCGTTTTTTTCAACCATTTCCTCTTCTCTTTTCTTCTCTCGCAACATTGTGTAAGAGACGAGAGAAATGCTGCATTCGAACCCCACTAAACGAAAATGTCTCTCTCTCTCTCTCTCTCTCTATCCTTATCTTCTTATTTCTTATTCATTGTCATTCACTTTTTTTCCTGCTTTACGATTCCTAAATGTAAGCACTCTACTTTTCAGATTTGCATGTTCTACACGCATGCACCATTTGTGGAATTCACGAACGATTGCAAGAATATCAAATTTACAATTAGGTGGGTGCGTTAATCATAATCGTCGGCACTAATCAACTGATCATTATTCGACAATTATTCTTTCAGCCTCACTCGTCTATCTGAAAGAAGTTTCGAATCTGTTCATTCTTCCCAGCCAATGTTCCACAGTGCTTGATGACTGCAACAGACTCTGACTAATAAGAAGAAATATTTGTGAAAGCAGTCAGATTCTTGTCCGCAATGTGATGAAATCATAGCGATGGCATCAAACTGTTACTGGATTGACAAGCTCTATGAGCCTAGCAAGACAATGAACTGTTTCATCATTATTTATTGCCCCCATAATTGTTCAGATTATCGTATGACAATAGTTTTCGCACATATTTATTTAGTAACGATAAATATTATCATATTGAAAGACGATTGATGTCATTTCCTTTTGATTCCATCAAGCGAAATATCGACGGAAACGCGCCTAGTCGAAATATGTCAATCAACTGACGAGAGTTGATCAACGGCGAGCTTGAATGCAAAGGCAAATGTTGCAATGTCATCCATTTCATTTTTTTAACCTTCCCCCTCTTCT
The DNA here is from genome assembly GCA_900490705.1 of Pristionchus arcanus. Lineage (NCBI taxonomy): Eukaryota > Metazoa > Nematoda > Chromadorea > Rhabditida > Neodiplogasteridae > Pristionchus > Pristionchus arcanus. The sequence continues at coordinate 60,685 of LS486005.1, forward strand.
CTGTTCCTCTTTCTATCTCACAACACTCATTGTGTAAGAGACAAGAGAACTACGCCATTCGCTTGTCACTATACGAAGCCGCCTCTCCTTCTTTTTGTAATGATTCATCATTCTTATCTTCATCGCTTACTTTCATTCATAATCTTGACAGTTCGAAATAGAGCAATCTCTCGTCATTTCACGCGATATAATTGGACAAAAAAGTGGAAGGGAATTCGAATTATTTCGAATTATTATTATTATTAA